>CM022945.1:147928953-148038428 GCA_012931725.1 Litsea cubeba
AAAGCAAAAGAAGGATATACTCAAGGAGCATGGGATCAAGCCACCATCCCTTATGGATGGACTCGGTCCCGTTCCCCACCAAATTTAAGCATCCTACTCTCCAATATATACGGGGAAAGGATCAGCTAGACAGCACGTCATCCACTTCAAGATCCTGACGGGAGCTATCGCGGATCAAGATGCACTCAAGATCCGCCTCTTTGCAAGTACCCTAAAAGGTACGGCCTTCGATTGGTACTCCACTCTGCCGGAAGACTCAATCCAAAACTGGGCCATGCTAGAGACATGCTTCCTGACTCACTTCAAAGGTGAGGATCATCCCGCTACTATGGTCAGTTGTGCAGCCTAAAACAGGGGGAGAATGAATCAACATATGACTTCATTCACAGGTGGAAAGCAATGGCGTACAAATGCTCTGATGTATTGCCACAAGCGTCGCTAGTCGACATTTGCCGAAACAACATGAGAGCTAGAATCCGCTCCATGATCATCGGCAACAAATCAAAAAACCTGGGAGAACTCCTAGAAGCTTCCATGGAAGCTGAAACGGTGATTAAAGACCTCAACAGTCAGAAATCATCAAGAAAAGAGCCAACCGCCACTGCACCCTAAACCAAAGAAAAAAGAGGTCCTCAATGTGCAGACCAAGTCGCTCCTCAGCCACCAAAGAAAGCTGAAAATAAAGTTGCTGGTAAAGAGACCTGAACTCTCAGATGCCTTCAAAAGAACGAGGTAGAGAAGAAATACCCGTTTGATGAAGATGTTGATGAAATCTTCGGGGCTCTTGTGGCAAACGGCAAGCTCACCTTGCCTTGAGCCAAAAAGACCGGGTGATGTTGGCAAAACCAACGATCCTCGGTACTGTCCATACCATCAGATGATCTCACATCCTCTCAATCAATGCTTTCGTTGTGAGGAGAAAATAAACGAGATGTGGAAAAAACGGAGTCATCAACCTTGACAAAAACTATGGGCCTGCCTCCGTCAACATGGTGACATGTGGACAAACATCAAAATCACCGAAAAGAAGATCACTACTTCTTTCTAAGGTAATAAACTCAATCCAGCGTCCGAAGGAACTGGTTCCTTACCCACACCCAGACGGACAACCGATAGTGGGTACATCCCGATCTCCTGGAAGATGAAAATTGGGAGGTCGTGAAAACAAAGCCTACAGCTCAGCAGCAAAGGCAGGCTAGGAAACATCTCCTCAAGCTCAAACGGCAAGAGAAGACCCAGCCAAAACTAGAGGTCAAAGAAAAGGCAGAGGCTTCCTCTACCGTTTCACTGGAGGCACAAAAAATATCCCTTCCAGAGACTTCAAAGGGGGTAAGGAAATTCACTCTCAGTGATTTCATGCCACCCTCAATTCAAAGAAGCCACGCATGAGGCATCATACTCTTGCAATTCGTAGTTGGATTCTCCATTGATGGATACGAGTCCAGCGATACCGATGATGGATTCGAATCCAACTACACAGACGAGTGGAGGAGTCCCTTGAAACAGGAGAATATCTCTCCGATGAAGAATGGGTTCCTGAGTCTCATCTTATGCTAGTAATCTGGTATAACCCCTTTCAGCAACAAGGATCCTGGTCTGATGATGAAGAAGACCAAGAGGCTGTACAAGAAAATGCTGCTGACCCAGCACCTCTCATTACTCCAGTGGAAATCAACCATGCTGAGCCACAAAGAGTTGATGAAGAAGAAGATCCGGCTCCCATGCCTGATCTTGAAGAATATGCAAGGATCTTGTAGCATCTCGCTCTAGAACAAGAGCAAGACCGCGTCAATGAGCCTCCTCGCAATCCAGAGCCTGAAGTCCCTGAAGACCATCAGGTACATCCTCCCTTAACTCCTGAAAATGGAGAGAATTGCTGGATAGACGATCCTCTTACATCCGAGGATGAGTCTGACTCCGATCAGGTAACGTCTCCCGTCAGAGGTTCCTGTAATATGATAATTCGGGATTATAGCTCTTCCGAAGCATCGTCTGATGAGAGCACTTACACTCCGGCGACGCCTAGCAATGTATCTTCTGGAGCCACCTCGTCTCACGTGACTTTCACTAAGATGACACCCTCTCAGGTTTCTTCTCCTGAGACGTGACTTCAAAGTTCACACCCTTCCTGACTGAAGAATTCCCAGCTATTGATGCTTGGGATGATTGAACTAGTCAACGAAGAAGAAAGGTTGCTGGATGCTGTTCAGGACTTGTTCCCGGAAAATGCTCCGTGCAACACGATCACTGAGGATGGCAACTCTGCTGCTGATTCATCCTCAGCAAATGAAAAACGACAGCCTCTTGATCCTGAAGACAATCTTCCAAACGAAGACCCTTCTCAAGAAGCTCTCGAAGTTGGTAGAGGCACCCGCTCTGGCCGGGACTACCACAAAAATTACAACCAATCTTCCTTACATATGTAAATCCTTCAGGAAAAGATGTTGTAAGCGCCCCTAGTGGCAATAATGATGAACATGCAGGCCCTAAGGAGGCTTTCAAGTATGACTTGATTGAACACTTCAGGCACATACTTGCACGTCTGCACATCCTAGATTTGTTGCGAATGTCTCCGCACACTCGTGATAATCTCATCTCGGAATTACAAAAGCTGAATGAGGATGTCGACAAACATGCCTCGCAAGTCCTCCAAATTGAAATGGATTACCGGGTCAAAAACTCAGAAGCCTCCTTAAAAGGAGAAAAGAAGAAAACTGAAGGATCATGTATTGAATGCCTCTCGGTTAAAAAAGCAGCCAGTGCAACCATCGCCTTCACAAAGGACGACCTCCTACTTGGCGAAACCAGGCACAACCGACCCCTGTACTTCACAGGGTACATCAAGGAAATGCCTATACACAGAGTTCAGATCGACCCAGGTTCTGCACTCAACCTCATATCCACATCGGCTCTTGAAGAGTTGGGCATCCCACCCAGCAAGCTGAGCCACACATCTGTATCTATCTTTGGATACAATGGGAGTACTCAAAGGCCTATCGGCAAAATCAGGTTCAAGTTGCAGATCGGTGATCTTATTTCTGAGGTCACTGTGTATGCAATAAAAACCCCTTCATGCTACAACATCCTTCTCGGACGCCCTTGGATCCACGAGAATGGTGTTGTCCCTTCAACTCTACATCAATGCATCAAGTTCGTTGGCAACGATGGCATGATACATCGAGTCTTTGCAAACAGAAAACCATTCAAAGGTAAAGAAGTCCACTTTGCAGACTCACAGATGTATGAAGGTGAAAAAGAAGAAGAGGAGAAGCACACAGCACCTTTTGCCGAAAATCCCCAGAAAGATAAAGGCAAGGCTCCTTAACAATTGCCGGAAGAAAACAAATCATCCGGTAAATCTGAAGAGAGCATTCAAACTCCCTTCATCATCTCCCTCAAACCTTCAAAGCCTTTGGTCATCACAACTAAAGTGAAGAAGGCAAAGCAAAAACCCTGGGGGCAAATTTGTTGTCTCTTTCGTGTCTATCATACAAGACACGGACTCGGATTCAGAGCCAGAAGACGACGCATCGTCAAGCCAAGCTGACACTCAGCAAGTTCAGCATGCTCTCACTCCAATGGAGACAACTTCTGACATAGAAGATCCTACGTCAGCTTCCTTCGTTGTTCCAGCAACTTCAGCAAAGGAAAAGTCGATCTTCTTCCATAGATCGGATGCTTCTTCATCAAACTCCATGCTTGAACCTTTCCAAAATAAAGGTATGCCTCAACTATCCTTTTACAGTTCTGTGGCACAAGCTATTATGAAGAAAATGGGCTATGACGCTCAAAACCCAGTCGGTTTGGGAGAAAGACGCGGTATTCTCACGCCATTGGGGCCCGTCTTGACCAAAAGCCAGCTGGAAGATTGGAGACTCTATGGCTATGTAGAAAAGTCTTCACACGGGTTAGGTATGATCCTGACACTCCCTTGAGACAGTTGACACAAAGGCTTAAAAGTCAATATACTGACCAAGCCTCAACATCTCAAGTCCATGAAGACATCAATCTCCCTGGATATCTCTTTGATGAGTCACCTGACAAAGATCCAGGAAGCTCATCCAATTGGCATGATTTCTCCGAAAATGAAGAGGAGTTGTCCGATGGCACAGACGTATGGTCTTCTGACCCAGAAGAACCCTCATCTCCAAAAGAAGTAGCCTACTTCAACCCAGTTTCAACAGGCGATTGGGATCATCTCATAGCAAGCCTGGGGAAAATTACCGATCAAGAAGAGCCGTGGAAAGGAACAAAACCTTGGTCTGGAAATGCCTTTGAAACCCCAGAAGGTTTCGTCGAGCTGGAAGCCTCCGAAAATATTGTGGAGGATCCACCTTCGAACCTTCCAACAGAATATCCTGTTCAAAAGATAGACTTGGGAACACCAGATAACCCACGTCCTGTATTCATAAGCAAGAATATAAAGGATGATGAGTTACCCGAGTATATCGCCTTTCTTCGTGAGTTCGTTGATTGCTTTGCATGGTCTTACGCTGAAATGCCAGGCTTAGACCCCAAAATAGCGGTTCACAAACTCAATCTTCAAGAAGACATCAAGCCTGTCAAGCAAGGCCAAAGAAGATTCCGTCCAGATGTGATGGATAAAATTGAACAAGAAGTTCAAAAACTCAAAAGTGTCGGCTTCATCCGTGAGGAACAACATCCTGAATGGTTGGCCAACATTGTCCCCGTGACAAAGAAAAACGGGCAGATCAGGGTCTGTATTGACTATAGAGACCTGAACGGCGCATGCCCTAAAGATGGATTTCCGCTCCCCATACCAGAGGTAATGATCGATAATACCTGTGGATTCGAGCGAATGACATTCATGGATGGTTTCTCTAGCTACAATCAGATAAAGATGCATCCTGAAGATGAAAAACATATATCTTTCCGGACCCCATTTGGCGTGTATTGCTACACTGTCATGCCATTTGGTCTGAAAAATGCTGGTGCCACATATCAGAGGGCTATGATGAAAATATTCCAAGATATGCAGCACAAGACGGTTGAATGTTACGTTGATGACCTCGCCGTCAAAAGCAAAAGAAAAGAAGATCATCTCGAAAACCTTCGAGAAGTCTTCCTCCGGCTCCGCAAACACAAACTGCGAATGAATCCTTTGAAATGCTTCTTCGGCGTCTCGTCGGGTAAGTTCCTCGGATTTTTAGTTCGGAAAGCTGGAATAGAGCTTGACCCCATAAAAGTCAAAGCCATTCTAGAAATGCCCTCTCCAAGAACCTTGAGAGAACTCAAAGGGCTTCAAGGGAGATTGGCCTACATCAGACGGTTCATCTCCAATCTTTCGGGGAAATGCCGTCCATTCTCCCGGTTGATGAAAAAAGGTGTAAACTTTGTCTGGGATACTGACTGTGAAGCTGCTTTCCAAGACATCAAGTCATACCTGACAAAACCTCCAGTGTTAGCTGCTCCTACCACTGGAAAACCATTCATCTTGTACACAAGAGCCCTTGATCACTCTTTGGGAGCTCTGCTTGCACAAGAAAATGATCAAAGAAAAGAAGCTGCTCTATATTACCTCAGCCGCATGCTAGTAGGTGCAGAGCATCGCTACTCTCCAGTCGAAAAAGAATGCCTTGCAGTGATGTTCGCCGTACAAAAGCTGCGTCACTACTTGCTTTCCAACAAAGTATACCTGGTCTCAAGGGTCAACCTCTTGAAGGTCCTTGTCACAAAGGCAGGTTCTCTCAACGCTCGATTGGCAAAATGGTCCATCCTTCTGTCACAATTTGATATTAGGTATGTACCACAAAAGGCAATCAAAGGGCAAGCCCTAGCGGACTTCCTCGCAGAGCATCCATTGCCTAAAGACTCTCTGCTCAGAGATGATCTCCCAGACGAACCAGTCTACAATGTGGAGACTTTCTCGCAAAGTGCCTCCTGGGACATGTACTTTGACGGTGCAACCAGGACGAATGAAAAAAGATAGCTGATCTCGGGAATTGGCATCCTCTTTGTTAGCCTCGACAAATACATGATTCCACACGCTTTCTCGCTACTGGAACCATGCACAAACAATGCAGCTGAATATCAAGCTCTAATCCTAGGATTGGAACTCGCCATCGAATCCGGTATCACTATGCTGGAAGTCTTTGGAGACTCTCAACTGATCGTCAACCAGATGAATCAGAAATTTGAAGTCAGGAAACCAGATTTACTGCCTTACTACAACAAGGCACAATCACTTCTGCAAAAGTTTGACATCTGTCACATCACCCACATTCGTAGAGGTGAAAACATACGGCAGATGCCCTAGCTGGACTTGCCGCATCCATGGCAATTCAGGAAGGAGAAAACATGCAAATCACAGTGTGCGAAAGAAGAATCCTTCCTCCTCTTAACACACACCAAGCTGTTGCTGAATGCCACCAAGTGGTTGGAAGTAGGATTTCAATCCTTCAAACTTCAATCGGCGACTGGAGGGATCCGTTCATTGATTACATTTTGTTCGGAATCCTACCTGAAGATCCAAAAGAACGGGTAAGCATCCAAAGGCGAACCCCAAGCTTTCATTTGGATTTCCTTCAAAAATCCTTTATAGGAAATCCTTCAACGGAGTACTTCTACGCTGCTGTCACAACAAGAGGCTGAAGAAACACTCAAAAAAGTTCATGCTGGTCTTTGCGGAGCTCATCAGGCTGGTCCCTGATGGACCGCGCTCCCGATGCCCGGGTTCCTACCGAGGTCGGCGGACGTGGGAGTCCGTTTGGTTCCGACCCTTTCGTAACCGGGGGGCAAAAGGGGCGTGCATCAACATTTCTTTTTTTTGTGGGTGTGCCAGATTTTCTATTTTTACTTGGAATTGCAAGTGGTGATCCGGAGATCAACCTTCGCAAGTAAAAAGTAAATCAACTTCTTTCAAGTTTTCCATTGCACATATATTTAAGAAAAGAGACATTTTTCTTGATTTGCCGTGAAAGGCGATTTTTTTGGCATTTATAGCCGATTTTGGCGTTTATAGCCGATTTTTGGCGTTTATAGCCTATTTTTGGCGTTTATAGCCGATTTACAATCCTTATTAACAATGAAAGACAAGAATTGTGATTTTTGTCTCTTTTGAAAAAAATACGAACAACAATGAAAAGCAAGAAAAGGAGGATCTAACATCTCAGGAGATTGTGGGGGACTCGTTTAGATTGACGGTCGCAAGCCATATGTGGGCTTCGCCATCATCCATGCAGATGAGAACAGAGGATGCTATTGATTCGCTTGGCTTGGCTATAACCTCGGGTTTTTAGAGGACAAAGACCAAAGGAAGGTCCTATGTCCAATAAAAAGCCGAGTAGACGGGCTGAAAAGCCATATCTAAGCCATTGGAGGCAGGAGGAGAAGGCAAGGACCTTGGGGGGGGGGGTACCCCCCAAGGGACTTTTGTCACCTTGTTGCGGTGGCCGGTGTAGAATTTCCGCAGAGTTTTCTCTCTTTTTCCTTTCTCTGGATTTCTGTCTGCTGTCTGTTGATGTTGTGTGTTGATGTTGTGTCTGTTCTTCTTGGAGAGCCCTCCTATTTATAGGCTTTTAGGTAGCCTTTTAGGAGGGTTTATGGGCTTTTATTGTCATTAAGCCGCATAATGGGAGGAGTTACAAAATTGAATTATTTATTTTGTAACTCCTTTTTCTTGGCTTCTGATTGGCCGGAGGAGATTGAGGGCATTTAATCGCCTTTAATCGCCATGATGGGAGGAGTTTCATGGGTTAAATGCCATGAATCTCTTGACTTGTAACTCCCGAATGCTTGCTTCTGATTGGGCCGTCCAAAGAAATGGATTAATGACTGTAATAAAGCTAGTCAATTAATCGCATTAAGTGGTCGCCGAGCAGCTGAAGAGTCGCGGGCCGTGCCACGTCTTTTGAGATTCTTCTGTTGATGATCATCGATGGATCTTCATGTAGATCGACATCAGATGATCATGTAATTTCAGGTGTTTGTTGCCAACAGCGGGTCGGTGCCATCTGTCCTGTCGATTTCTCGATCGGTCGGGTAGAAAGCACACTTTTTTTGGTTGACCGGGTGGCGATCAATATTGTTTTCGATACTCTTGATGATTTACCCGTGTTTTGGACGGATGTCAGAGGACTTGGTGTCTCAAAAGCATGAATTTTGGAAAGTACCAGAGGCTGGGCTCCTCGAATCGCGAAAAAACGGCGAAAACCGGGGTTTCCGGGGCTTTCCCGGCGACCCCGGGTTCCAAGGTCGCCGGCGACCCTGGCCCAGGGTCGCAGGGGTCTGCGACCCTGGGGGGGTTTTCCCCCTTTCGTGTCCCGTTTTGCGTCCGTTTTTGCTGTTTTTCGATTCTTTTTTTCTTCTGTACTTTTCCTTGACATTTTGACCATTTATTGGCCTAATTTCTTTGTAGGAAACCTGATGAGAATCCTTGCATTTTATTTTGCAAAGTTTCCAATTTCCTGAGAAAGCCGAAGACTTTGTCGTGCAGAGCTGCCGATTTTCCGTCAGAAGCTGAAACTGGGCCAAACGATGTCGGAATGACCTGAAATTTGGTGTGAAGCCTCCTGAGCAATAAATAAGACCAACCATAGGCTTTTGTTTGAGTTTCGAAGCCGTTTGGGGTCCTATCACCTGTAGACTTGCTTTTTGTCGCGATGAAGATGTCGCGGTTTGATGTGCGGTCAATCGATGTCCGATTGACTTGAAATTTGACAGGGAACCTATTGGAGTCATTTTAAGATGATCCATAGGCTCTGTCTTGGAAACCATGGTCCCGGAGAGCTTTTGTCGCCGAGAGCTCCTTTTCGGCTGTCGGAGAAGCGAAGTTAGGCCAAATGATTTTGAAATGGCCCGAAACTTCTTGTGTACTCCTCTTTTGGCTGTCTGGAAGAATCTTGCAGTTTTTGTTTGATTCTGACAAGATTTGATTTTTGGAAGCAGCATTGCCTATTTATGGCAGGTTGCGACTTCATGTAGCTCTTTGGATCTTGAAAAGGCAAAGTGACATTTTTGGTGTCAACAAATGCCCCCTCGAGGTACAGCGGCGAGTTGCTTAACTTTTGTAGTCGATGTGCCTCGAAGAGATTTTTTGAAGGAGAGCCTGTGACTTGACCAAGAGTCTTTGAGCAATCTTTCTTTTTGGTATTTGTAGCCTTTTGAGCTTCCAGGGGAATTTTATGGTAGTGAAAGGGATCACGTACCATCTCGAGGCAAAGTTTTGAAGATGACATCAGGGATGTGGATTTGGGTTTTGACCTTGTGACCTAACAGGCTATATGTGGCAGGTTAGGGGGTCGGGTTTGGTTTTGATCGTGTGACCCAACAAGCTGTATGTGGAATGTTGGGGGATCAATTTTGGTTTTGATCTTGTGACCTAACAGGCTGTATGTGGCAAGTTAGGGGATCAGGTTTTGGTTTTTGGTTTTTGTCTTGTGACCTAACAGGCTGTATGTGGCAAGTTAGGGGACCAGGATTTGGTTTGATGGAATGTCAATTTCAAGAATTTGGCTCAATTTGGTAGATGAGGCTGGATGGTTTGATTTTTGGAAGCTCATGGGGCTTGGAATTTTCTTTTGTATGGTCCAATCAACTCAAAAGAGGCATGGAACCATTTTTGTATGCTCTTGGTAAGAGGGATTTCTCTTTGACTAAAAGCCCAAATTATTTTTTTTTTTTTGTGTGCCTATATGGTCAAACCTGGCTCATATGGGCTAACCCATGGGACCTTAAGCTTTTGAAATGGCTTAGATCTCATATGGTGTCATTTTTGTAAAGAATATCCAAAAATATCTCATTTGGATAGAGAATATCTAAGAATATCTTTACTTGGAGAGAATCTCTCATGATCCCTTTATTTTGGGATAGAATATCTCAAGATATCTTTCTTTTGGGAAAGAATCCGTCATAGATTTCTTTTTGGGAGAAAATCGTTCAAGATATCTTTCTTTTGGGAAAGAATCTTTCTAATCTCTTTCTTTTGGTAAGGTTACTAATTAGTAACACTTACCTCTTTCTTCTTTCCTTCTTTGGTTTGCTCTCCTCTATAAAAGCAAGGAGAAGGTGGGATCTCTTGCTCTTATTACTTTCTTTTGCAATAATCTCAAGAGGGCTTCAAGACCAAGAGTCCTTCTTCTTCAAGATCTTCAAGAGTTTTCTTCTTCTTCTCCATCAATGGCTTCAAGTAAGTTCTCCTTTTTTTTTTCAAGAAAACTCCATTGTAGGAAAAATAAAGTTCTTTCTTTTTTTTTTTTGTTTCTTTCTTTTCTTTTCTTATTTTTTTTTCTTTTCCACGTGTTTGCTTCCCTCTTTTTTTTTTACACGGTTTTTTTTTTTTTTTTGCTTTCTTTTCTTTTTTTTTTTCAAGTTTTTTGTTTTTTTTTTTTTTGTGGGACGTACGGACAGATCCGTACGGATCTGGCCGTACGGCCACGTGGCCTGTGGGCCACGGCCTGTGGGCCAGCCCTCATTTTTTTTTCTCTTTTTTTTTTCCCTCCCCCCTTTTTTTTTTTTGAGAGAGTTTCTTTTCTTTCTTTTTTTTGTTTTCTTTCCCCTCTTATTTTTTAGAGAAAGTTTCTTTTTCTTTCTTTTTTTTTTCTTTTTGCTCATCATGATAATGCATTTTTTTTTTTTTGCAAACCTAGATGTTCATGCATGCCTTTAATTTGTAAATTAAATTTGTAGCATGATGTGATAGCATACCTGAAAGTTTTCGCAAATTTGGGAATTTGGAGCTCGCAGTGATTTTGAGCCCTTCCTGATTTTGCGGAGACTTTTAGGTTTCGAAAGTTTGGAGTTTCGGAGCTCGCAGCGATGTTGAGCCCATCTTCAAGCTTTCTATTTCTTTCGGGATAGTTCCTTTTCTTCGGAATTGCCCCGTCATCATGTCAAAATTTCGCCAGATTTTTTTTTAGCGAGATTCTGTCATTTTGATGTTTGATCTTTTTCTTTTCCATCCTTTTCAGGTGGTTCCTCCAGAGCGAACAAGGGTAAAGAGCCTGCTACAAGCGTACCTCGTCGATCTTCTAGATCTTCTAATCCGGCCGTTCAGCAGGCTTTTGAGAAGGTCCCTCACAGAGAAATCTGGAAGAGTGCGACTCCCTCAACAGAGATGAGATGAGGCAGCGACTGATCACTCTCAAGGGAGAGGAATTCTATAAGATCATGGTAAGCAGTCGTCCATGGGTGATGGAAGATCAGAGCGTTTTGCCCAAGCCTACCTTCTTCTTTGGTGATGCAGTCCCTGATGACATGACATACCAGAGGAGATGTTTTCAGTTTTCTTCACAGCAGATGGTGAGAAGAAGACTGTTGCTACCCGGTCGACGTTTGATCGCACCGTCTCGATTCTGAGCCTTGCCCCCACGTGCCCTAAGAGGGAAGATCCTCCAAGCTGGGTGAGAAGGACAAATGTAATCAAGACCGGGGTTTTTGTTGGCGGTTCTCCTGGATATACGGAGAGGTCGCCTGTTGATATGGACCTGTTGATGCCATCCAGCGGCTACCAGGGCTCTGATTATCCGTCGGTCGATTTGAGACCGGTGGGCCTTGGTATTTTCAGTGGTGACGGCAGCAATTGGATCAAGCCTTTCCGACTTCGAGGTCGTTTCAATGCTGACTCTGAGTGGAAGTCGTGGACTGATCGCGTCCTGCTGATTGGTGGCGCCGTTTTGAAGGAAGCCGGGATTTTTGATGCGGTCCGCGCCTTTAGGGAGACCGTGATCTTTTCCGACGAGGCCTTCATGGCTATGCTGGAGTCCTTCCTCCCTCAAACCAATACCTTCGTTGTGACGAATGGTGAGATTGGTTTTTCTTTGAAGGAGCTGAGCGCCATTACTGGATTGCCCATCCTCGGCAAACTCTATGAGGAGTTTATGCCGATTGACAGCGTCCTCGAGGGGCAGTCTGAGGAGTTCAGGCTTCTATACTTTCAGCTTGTCGCCTTCTATGATTTTTTGAAGGAGAAGGAGGGTTTGAAAGTTAGATCCAGCAGTTGGAAGAGTTTTAGCTCTTCATTCCCCAACTTTTTTGATAGCAGGGAGTCTTCTGACAGCGTGACCCAGAAAGCCGGAGCTCAGGATCCAAGTTCAAAGAAAATCTTGGCCATGCAAGAAGAGTTGAGAGATTTCTATGCTAGTACAAACGCCATATGTCCTGACATTGCACTGCGGAGAGATCTCGCTGTTTACCTCACTTATTGGCTTGGTGAGGCTGTTTTTGCTGGAGGAGATGGAACGCACATCAGGCCGCATTGTATTTTCCCGGCTTGTCAGATAGCGTTTGGAGAGCAGCTTGCTTTGGTGCCAGCTCTTTACTCCTACCTGTGTACCGAACTGCAGGCTGCTGCTTTTCTGGTTCGGCTTGGGCTTCCCATGAATAGGGTATTTTCAGCCCATATCTTTTATTCGTGGTATGTATACCACTGTCCTGGCTTCCATCGGCTGGGTGCTGCTCAGGATGATGATCCTCTGATGATTCGACTGGCTAAGGGCAAAGCCGTGTCCGAATCACTTTTGTTTGCCCGCATGAGGATCCGACGGTTCAGGGACGTCGAGATGGGGCAATCTTCAGTAAAGCTTTTGTTCGTCCTAAAATAGGGTTGCAAATATAAATTATCTCCCGCTAATATCTCTACTTATGAAAGCAAAGATGCTAACCGAGTATCGTATCCACTGGGACAAAAAGGCTAAGTTGTGTTGGTTCCTTAATTCCTAAACTAATCCTAATAGAAAACTAATTGCTGGTTTGATTGGTTGTAATTCCTAAATTAACAAATTAAAAGAAAAGGTTTAAATCAATTAGAGAAAAGATCTCAGGGTATGAATCCACTCTAACCTCGCACAATGGCAAGTATAGACCTAGGGTTGCACAATCAACGCTAAACAGACTTGTTCTGGTTACAAACCTTCACCAAGTCGACAAATAACGATATATGGATGTAAATCAGGGCATAACCTATCTCTTATGGCATAGATTATCCTAGATCTAACAAACACATTCATGAAAGCACCGTTATATAACTTAGTATTCAAACCCACAAGACCAAAATACCAGAAGAAAGGGATATTGCATTAATAAAATCCAAACAATGGATTAACATCTTGTCATATAACCAAAAGCATTGAAAGTAAAACCCTAAAACCTATACATCACCAATAATACGAAGTTAGGGCTTCATCGGAACCCTAAGATAGAAGTTTAGTTACACATGGCGAGAGGTTGATGACGAATCCCTGACAGAATCACCATTGGCTTTCTTCCAATTCTCCCAAACTATGCTCCAGAGCTTTTCCCAAAGATCTTCCTCCCTCTTATCAAAGTTGGAAACATATTTATAGAGTTAGAGTCCTAAAAATCTTTCTCAAAACGCGCCAAGACGGACTTCACCCGGTCCGGGCGTCCAGACGCCCCATGGCTGGCGTCTGGACGCCAGCAGGCAGTGGTTGGGTTGCATTCTGTGGTCGGGCGTCCAGACGCCAGCAGGCAGTAAGCCTGGGTGATCTTTGATGTTTGCCATTGTTCTTCGTCTTTAGCTCCATCTTCTGGTTATTCTCTTAAAACTCCTGAAAACATAGAAATAACATAATTAAGCTAAATAATCTAATTCTAAAGTGTTACAAAGTCCACATTGAAGGGCCTAAAATGTATATTTTAGGCTCTCATCACACCCCCCAACTGACACTTTGTTAGTCCTCGAACAAAGCTAAAATAGAAATAAAAACTAACTAGGCCACTTTCGTAGGGAGCACGGCTGCACTTAGCATGTGCAGCAAGCCTTTAAACCTCTAGGTTCCCCTAGAGGACGAGTTATAGTCTCGTGATGGTTTGCAGTGAATCTACCCACAAAATTCCTAAAAATGAAAAACAGAGAGAATCGTTCACCAAGATATCTACAAACACCAGATATGCCTGATTATGGGGTTTTCAATACACATCTCAAATGTGGGTCACAAATCCTATCTGTTGGTTAGAAGTCCTCAAGATCATGCCTGGAAAAATTGATCGTGCACGGTGAAAATTGTGTATGTATAGAAGCAATAAGCATAAAATGATCCACTAATAATTTCCGTGAAAACACAAATATTTCTTTTGCTTTCAAAAAGTCTGGGCCACCCTAACCTCGGTAGAAGTTAACATAATTCCTCTCAAGGTATGGTGGCTTTCATCACACTATTATTCACCAAAGGACTTGATAACATTTTTTTTTTTTTTTTTTTAAGACATGTGACTGTGCAATGCCTAAGGTCCATTAAGCTTTCTAATTAACCCATGTAACGAGCATTCAGCTAATGACTCCCAAAACAGTCGTTCTTAGGGCACTAGGTATGGCAATACCCCTATGAGCTTACTGACTCGGGTTAAAAAGGCTACGAACCCAAACTAGTCACAATCTTTTTTTTTTTTTTTTAACAGTCCCCAACAATAGGTAGCCCTTTCCATATACCCGAATTAGTTCACAGTTGAACCGGAACACTGTATGTCTGAGGGTCGGCTTTCCATCATAACTGTTTTGAAGTTCTCACAAATATGGAAATCATAGCTTCTCATTTCAAAAATCTCTATAACATACGTGTTAAGTGATGGATCAATATTTCAACAATTTCTCAAAACCCGTTTCCTAAAACAAGATAGTGAACCCTTTTTCTCGTGTTTCTCACAAAAAGTTCCAAAAATCAGGGTATCTTCGTTTCATAAAAAAAAACTCGGTTAGAAATCCCCCGAAAAAAAAAACTAACAAACTGAGCAAAAATCCTATTTTTTTTTTTTTAACTAAAAAGAAAAGGAAAAACTCAAAAACTATTAAAACTAACCCAAAGGGTAATACCCCACCTCCCAACTGAACCGAACATTGTCCACAATGTAAAACACAAAACATAAGATAAAGGACAAGGAAAGTAAAGTAGAAGGAAGGATATCACCTGGGTATCGCGTAACAAAAGAGGCAGAAACAAGATAAAAGGGGAAGACCCCCCAACTTGCATGAAAGAACCAACCTGCAAAATGTTAGCGACAAAAAAAAAAAGAGAAAGAAAGGAATAACTCAAAAAGCCCTAAAAATGTTTCTTTTTCCGTTTTCGCTAAAGGACAAAGCTAAGTATTGGCTAGGTACTTTACCAGCGAATTCCATCACAACTTGGGCCCAACTGCAACAAAAGTTTTTGGATAAATATTTCTCAGTGGGCAAAACTAATCAGTACAGGAGATCCATTACATCTTTCGCCCAAACTGATAGTGAACAATTTCATGAGGCGTGGGACAGGTTCAAGGATCTTCTTCGGAAGTGTCCCCATCACCAAATCGCCAAGTGGCAATTGGTTCAATTCTTCTATGATGGCTTGTCTCCTGAATGGAGAAACATGGTAGTCACCGCGAGTGGGGGATCTATCATGCTGAAAATGAGGATGAGGCATGGGATCTCTTTGAGAATATGAGTGAGTGGTACTTGGTTTGATTTCATATTGAGCTGCCGGAACTGCTGGCAGCTGATACACGATGGTGATGCGTATTCCGAAGGAGTATAGTGCTCCTTCAAGGGCCGAAGAGGAAGAGCCTCATCTTCCTTTCTTTCCTCGGCCATGGTTGAAATTGTGTGTGAATAATCAGAAGAGTGTTTAGATGATCTTATTTTTCTAAGGACTCGCTCTAAGTCTTGGTCTAGATATCAAATCTGGATGACAAGAGCGACG
Source organism: Litsea cubeba (assembly GCA_012931725.1). Taxonomy (NCBI): domain Eukaryota; kingdom Viridiplantae; phylum Streptophyta; class Magnoliopsida; order Laurales; family Lauraceae; genus Litsea; species Litsea cubeba. The sequence goes on from CM022945.1 coordinate 147,944,604, forward strand.
ACCAAGCATGCACACACACACTTACTGCAGTTATATGAGAAGAATCACAACGTTAGGCTTACCGTCCTTTAGGTAAAGGAGAGCTTCTAATTGAGTAGAACCTCAACTTCTTGAAGAGTTCTCTTAAATCCTGTACAAACTGTAAGATTCTTGTGTTAACATCAATAACCTGCAGTAAGAAAATAAAGATGTGAGAAAAGATGGAAATGAATAAAAACTGATAAACGAAACTAAACTAATATCCTAACTAAAAGAAACAAACAACCGTGCTAATTGTCCCCGGCAACGGCGCCAAAATTTGTTCGTCCTAAAATAGGGTTGCAAATATAAATTATCTCCCGCTAATATCTCTACTTATGAAAGCAAAGATGCTAACCGAGTATCGTATCCACTGGGACAAAAAGGCTAAGTTGTGTTGGTTCCTTAATTCCTAAACTAATCCTAATAGAAAACTAATTGCTGGTTTGATTGGTTGTAATTCCTAAATTAACAAATTAAAAGAAAAGGTTTAAATCAATTAGAGAAAAGATCTCAGGGTATGAATCCACTCTAACCCTCGCACAATGGCAAGTATAGACCTAGGGTTGCACAATCAACGCTAAAACAGACGTTGTTCTGGTTACAAACCTTCACCAAGTCGACAAATAACGATATATGGATGTAAATCAGGGCATAACCTATCTCTTGGCATAGATTATCCTAGATCTAACAAACACATTCATGAAAGCACCGTTATATAACTTAGTATTCAAACCCACAAGATCAAAATACCAGAAGAAAGGGATATTGCATTAATAAAATCCAAACAATGGATTAACATCTTGTCATATAACCAAAAGCATTGAAAGTAAAACCCTAAAACCTATACATCACCATAATACGAAGTTAGGGCTTCATCGGAACCCTAGAGAGAAGTTTAGTTACACATGGCGAGAGGTTGATGACGAATCCCTGACAGAATCACCATTGGCTTTCTTCCAATTCTCCCAAACTATGCTCCAGAGCTTTTCCCAAAGATCTTCCCCTCTTATCAAAGTTGGAAACATATTTATAGAGTTAGAGTCCTAAAAATCTTTCTCAAAACGCGCCAAGACGGACTTCACCCGGTCCGGGCGTCCAGACGCCCCATGGCTGGCGTCTGGACGCCAGCAGGCAGTGGTTGGGTTGCATTCTGTGGTCGGGCGTCCAGACGCCCATGGCTGGCGTCTGGACGCCAGCAGGCAGTAAGCCTGGGTGATCTTTGAGTTTGCCATTGTTCTTCGTCTTTAGCTCCATCTTCTGGTTATTCTCTAAAACTCCTGAAAACATAGAAATAACATAATTAAGCTAAATAATCTAATTCTAAAGTGTTACAAAGTCCACATTGAAGGGCCTAAAATGTATATTTTAGGCTCATCAGCTTTCTCCGGAGTTGCGGAAGAAGGCTTTTGATTTTGGTGCCTCCCGAGATTCTAACTAGGGCGGGGTCGGGAAGGCATTATTCCTTGACAAATGCAGAGAGAGAGTGGCTTTTCAGCATACGTGTCGGCACGATGGTGTACCGTAGACATCTTTTCGTCGACATCCAGCCCGTATGTACCTTCTCGCTTTGCTTTGCAGCTGGGCTTTTCTCAAGGCGTTGTTGGAGCGCCTTCAAGCATGGTGAAGCGCTTTGGAGGCTTACAGGACGGGAGAAATGCATGGGCTTTCTATAGTGCTGAAGACACTACAGCCATGATTTCTTATCCTGTGTTGTTGACTTCCCGTACTGCCGGCTTTGCGAAGTGGTTCGCGGAGAGCTTTTCGGCATATCGGGGGCTTTCCAAGAAGGAGCTTGATGTGAAGCTGGCATCTGGAAAGGGCCTTGGAAAGTCGGATGGCATCCGGCGAGAGGAAGTTTGGGCCTTCCTTTCTGGAGAGAAGCACAAGATAGGCTTTCTCGGTGACCAGGGCGTCATCGGTTCTGAAGCTGTTCGAGAGATACCTGATGAGGCTTTGGAGCAGCTAGAACAGGAGGAAGCCGAACTTGGCGCTTGGATGCAAGCGGCACAGAGGCAAGCTTCCGTGGAGTCTACTGGCAAGAGCAGACCATCTAGTGAGGAGTCGAGTGGCAAACCTGACTCTGACAGCGGGGCAGGTTCCTCTAAGAAGCGAGCCCGCAGAGGTAAGAGGAGGAGGAGTCATCATCGCAGCAAGGGGCAGCATGAGGATTCTCCTGACTTGGAAGTTCCTCTTACTATCAATGAGGATGTGCCAGTGGATGCTGACGAGCCTCCAGAGAAGAGAAGCCGAGAAGAAGAGACCGTCGGTGAAGGTATGATTCTTCCTTTTTCTCTTTCCATTTCTTTTCATGGGATTTTTTTCCATGTTATGATTTGCTTCTTGTTTCTGCTTTTCTTTTTTTTTTTAGCAGAGGAAGACTTGGTGATGCCTGAGGTCCCAACCGATGAGGTGGTGATGGATCCTGTCGAGGCACCTGAAGAAGAACCGAGGGACTCTGGAGTAAATCCAGAATCTCCAATTGGTACGACTTCTTTTGCTCTCTTTTTTTTTTTGAGTTTGTGACTTGGCTTGCTAACACATTTTTTTTTGTTGTCAGCTGACTTGCCACAGGGTTCTGATGACTTTGAACCATCGATCGACGCAAATGTTGATGATGCTTTCGATGAGTTCATGGAGGAAGAAAGTGTTCCGCCAGTCGTCGAAGAAGGTATTTTGTAGTTATAACTCTGATAATGATTTTCAAACAGGGTCATATTCATACCTTTTTGTGTTTCCTTTGCAGGTTTTGAAGTGGCAGAGGAGGATCCGTCGCTTCCAGAGCAAGAGATGCCAGAGGTTGATCCAGAGGTAGAGATTCCTGGGACCAGCTCTGACAATATTGAGGAGATTCCTCGCGCTGAGATTCCTTCCCGAGCAGGAGTAGATTCAGCTGGAAAGAGTTCTTTTGTTACTCTTTCAACAGATGATGATATGAGTAGCCGACCAACGGAGTTGGGCGAATCCTCAGCTGGGCCATCTCTTCTTTTTGCGAAGAAGGTGGTGATGCGAGTTCTGAGCTCTTGGATTGAGACTCTCTTTTCTGGGCACTTGGAAGCCGGATTTGGCATGATCCAGCATGTGCAGGAGATTCTCAGTGATGCTGAAGAGGCTGGTCTGGATGTCACAGGTGCCAGGGCGATCGTTGATAGGATCATTGCACTGGGTGACAAGTGGTTTGAGACCGTGAGTTTGGCTGATGACCAGTTCTTCAAGGAGATGTTCCTGGACCCTGCTGATAAGGCTAAGTCTGACCTGGATGAGGCTACAGAAAGCAAGAAGCAGGCAGTCCGAAAGAGGAACTTAGAAGAGATAGCCATCATCAGGCTGACACATGACCTTAACATCCTTGACAGGGAGGTCGATGAGGCCAGGAAACGTCTTGAGCATTTGCAGGCACAAGTCGCTGCCAAGTGGACTGCCATAATAGAGGCTCGCGACAGGGAGAGTGCCCTGATTCACCAGGTTGCAGATGCCGAACGGGTTCTCAAAAGGAAGTCTGATGAGGAGGAACAATGGCAAACTGCTCGAGGTAAGCTTCCTGGTGTGAGAGAAGGGGTACAGCCCACTCCAGCATCTCATGGCAGGTTCCTGAAGAAGCGTGCCTTGGAATCCTTGACGGCTGAGGCTAAAAGTTTGCTTGGGGAGCTGAACTCTTGGCTGGAGACCATTTTTGATTGAGCTCCTGTATATTTTTTTTTTTACAGAAACCATCCTTCTCTCTTTTCTTTTTTTTTGGTACCACTTGTATTTTTTTGGTACTTATTTTTTGTAGTGCTTGTGAACACTTTCTCTCTCTTTTTTTTTGGTACCACATGTATTTTTTTGGTACTCTTTTCTCTTTTTTTTTTTGTTATCCCTACGCTCACTTGAATCTTTTTGTGATAAAAGTAATTGCTAAATGGGATGCTCTTCTTTTTTTTGTTATCCCTACGCTCACTTGAATCTTTTTGTGATAAAAGTAATTGCTAAATGGGATTTGATCAAAAGGTTGTCATTTTGTGAAAATCTTTTGTCAAGTGATTGTTTTGGCATGAAAGCCAGGTTTTTTGTTTGTGGCATGGAAGCCAATTTTGGCATGAGAGCCAGCTTTTTTTTGTGGCATTGATAGCCGAGTTTTTTTTTTTTGTGGCATCTATAGCCAATTTTGGTGGCATTGATAGCCGGTTTGTTTTGTGGCATCTATAGCCGGTTTTCTGGTGGCATTGATAGCCTGTTTTGTTTTGGTGGCATTGATAGCCGTTTTTTTTTTTTTTTGAAATCCAAGTTTTTTTTGTTTGTGGCATTGATAGCCGGTTTTGTTTTGGTGGCATTGATAGCCGGTTTGTGGCATTTATAGCCTGTTTTGATGGCATTTATAGCCGGTTTGTGGCATTTATAGCCTGTTGTGGCATTTATAGCCGGTTTGGTTTTCAAAAAAATGCAAGTATCGACTAAAAGTCGCCTCCCTGCTGAATGTTCTTGCAAGTATCGATGGAATGTCGCATCCTTGCTCATTCGGTTGCGAGTATCGATGGAATGTCGCATCCTCGCGGATTTGGGTGCAAGTATCGATGGAATGTCGCATCCTTGCTTTTCAAAATTTTTGGTTTTGCGGGTACTGACTTGATGTCGTTTCCCCACGATTTTTGAAATTTGTGGTTTTCTCGAACCTTAGGGTTATGGATATCAACTGAAATGTTGCGTCTCCACAGTTTTTTTAGGTTTTTTTTCGAACCTTTGAAATTTGGGTTGTGGATATCAACTGAAATGTTGCGTTTCCACGGTTTTGAATTTTGCAAGTATCGACGAAATGTCGCTTCCCTGCGATTTTGGAAGTGTCGAACGTGGTTCGCTTGCTTCCGATTTGTGCGAGTATCGACTAAGCGTCGCTTCCTCGCGGTTTTTTTTAAAAACCATTTTTTTTTGTTTAAAGACACGAGGGTCATAAGTTTTGACCTAAAACCATTTTGGCGGTAAAAGGCAGGGTGGACTAGGGTGGAAATGCCTGAATCCGGATTTTGTTTCAAACCATGAATTTTGGGTTCAAGGGTTGAAAATTTTGGTACAAGTTAGGGAAAGGTTCCTAAACTTGGATATATATATTTTTTTTTGAACAATGAAACGATGAAAGTAAGCATTGTTTTAGATTTCTAGAAATTTCAATATTTGACATGAAAATTCTAAAAAAGGGTGGGTTTAGCGAGCGTGTACCTGGAAACCGGTTTTGGCCGTACAGGCATTGCTCTTACCCAGTTGGGTAAGTCTTCAAGGGTAGTACCGCTTTAAGAACTTGCCATTGATGGGCAGCATACATCTGTCACCTTCCATGTTTAGGAGTGCGTATGCGCCATTGGAGAAAACTTTGTCGATGACGTAGGGTCCCTCCCATTTCGGCTCAAATTTGCCTTTGGACTTGTGAGCGAAGACCATTGGTCTTTTTACCGCAAGAACCAAGTCATTCTTTTTGTAGGCGCGTTGCCTGACCTTTTTATCGAAAGATCCTGCCATACGTGCTTGGTAAAGTTCAATGCTTTGTTGAGCTTCGAGCCGTCTCTCATCGAGATTGTCCAGCTCATGGAGCCGCAATTTGACATTGCTTTCTTGAGTCATGTCATTTTGCAAGGATACCCTCAAGGAAGGAATTTGTACTTCCAAGGGCACGACAGCTTCGCATCCATAGACCAAGGAGAATGGTGTGCTATGGGTTGGTCCTCGAACGGTGGTTCGATAGGCCCACAAAGCTTCAGACATTTTGTCGCTCCAGTCTCTTTTGTGATTAGAGACCATTTTTTTGAGGATTTTGCAGAGTGTCTTGTTGAAAGCTTCTGCTAACCCGTTTGCTGCCGGATTGTATGGAGTCGAAGGACAGCTTTGGATTTTGTATTTGTCGCAGAACCTGTAGAATCGATGATCCCGGAACTGTGGTCCGTTATCATGGACGAATCTTTTGGGTATGCCGAAACGACAAATGATGTTGGTGCGTAGGAACTGAAGGACTGATGAGGTCTTCATTTCGTTAAACGCAAATGCTTCTGACCACTTGGAGAAGTAATCCGTAGCGGCGAAGATGAAGCGATGACCTTTGCTTGAAGGGGGAGAAATAGGACCTATGATGTCCATACCCCAGGCTTCGAAAGGCCATGAGATCGCTGTAGGATGCAGCCATTCTGGAGGCATGTGAATGTAATCTCCATGAACTTGGCATTGTTGGCAGCGCTTAGCAAATTGCATTGCGTCAGCTACCATGGTAGGCCAGTAATATCCTAACCTTTTTATCTGATCATAGAGCTTAGGTCCAGCCTGATGAGCTCCAGCAAAGACCAGCATGAACTTCTTTGAGTGTTTCTTCAGCCTCTTGTTGTGACAAGCAGCGTAGAAGTACTCCGTTGAAGGATTTCCTGTAAAGGATTTTTGAAGGAATATCCAAATGGAAGCTTGGGGTTCGCCTTTGGATGCTTACCCGTTCTTTTGGATCTTCAGGTAGGATTCCGAACATAATGTAATCAATGAACGGATCCCTCCAGTCGCCAATTGAAGTTTGAAGGATTGAAATCCGACTTCCGACCACTTGGTGGCATTCAGCAACTGCTTGGTGTGTGTTAAGAGGAGGAAGGATTCTTCTTTCGCACACTGTGACTTGCATGTTTTCCCCTTCCTGGATTGCCATGGATGCGGCAAGTCCGGCTAGGGCATCTGCACGTATGTTTTCACCTCTACGAATGTGGGTGATGTGACAGATGTCAAACTTTTGCAGAAGTGATTGTGCCTTGTTGTAGTAGGGCAGCAAATCTGGCTTCCTGACTTCAAATTTCTGATTCATCTGGTTGACGATCAGTTGAGAGTCTCCAAAGACTTCCAGCATAGTGATACCGGATTCGATGGCGAGTTCCAATCCTAAGATCAGAGCTTGATATTCAGCTGCATTGTTTGTGCATGGTTCCAGTAGCGAGAAAGCGTGTGGAATCATGTATTTGTCGGGGCTAACAAAGAGGATGCCAACTCCCGAGATCAGCTGTCTTTTTTCATTTGTCCTGGTTGCACCGTCAAAGTACATGTCCCAGGAGGCACTTTGTGAGAAAGTCTCCACATTGTAGACTGGTTCGTCTGGGAGATCATCTCTGAGTGGAGAATCTTTAGGCAATGGATGCTCTGCGAGGAAGTCCGCTAGAGCTTGCCCTTTGATTGCTTTTTGTGGTACATACCTAATATCAAATTGTGACAGAAGGATGGACCATTTTGCCAGTCGAGCATTGAGAGAACCTGCCTTTGTGACAAGGACCTTCAAGAGGTTGACCCTCGAGACCAGGTAGACTGTGTTGGAAAGCAAGTAGTGACGCAGCTTTTGTACGGCGAACATCACTGCAAGACATTCTTTTTCGACTGGAGAGTAGCGATGCTCTGCACCTACTAGCATGCGGCTGAGGTAATATAGAGCAGCTTCTTTTCTTTGATCATTTTCTTGCGCAAGCAGAGCTCCCAGAGAGTGATCAAGGGCTCTTGTGTACAAGATGAATGGTTTTCCAGTGGTAGGAGCAGCTAACACTGGAGGTTTTGTCAGGTATGACTTGATGTCTTGGAAAGCAGCTTCACAGTCAGCATCCCAGACAAAGTTTACACCTTTTTCATCAACCGGGAGAATGGACGGCATTTCCCCGAAAGATTGGAGATGAACCGTCTGATGTAGGCCAATCTCCCTTGAAGCCCTTTGAGTTCTCTCAAGGTTCTTGGAGAGGGCATTTCTAGAATGGCTTTGACTTTTATGGGGTCAAGCTCTATTCCAGCTTTCCGAACTAAGAATCCGAGGAACTTACCCGACGAGACGCCGAAGAAGCATTTCAATGGATTCATTCGCAGTTTGTGTTTGCGAAGCCGGAGGAAGACTTCTCGAAGGTTTTCGAGATGATCTTCTTTTCTTTTGCTTTTGACGGCGAGGTCATCAACGTAACATTCAACCGTCTTGTGCTGCATATCTTGGAATATTTTCATCATAGCCCTCTGATATGTGGCACCAGCATTCTTCAGACCAAATGGCATGACAGTGTAGCAATACACGCCAAATGGGGTTCGAAAGGATGTATGTTTTTCATCCTCAGGATGCATCTTTATCTGATTGTAGCCAGAGAAACCATCCATGAATGTCATTCGCTCGAATCCACAGGTATTATCAATCATTACCTCTGGTATGGGGAGCGGAAATTCATCTTTTGGGCATGCGCCATTCAGGTCTCTATAGTCAATACAGACCCTGATCTGCCCATTTTTCTTTGTCACGGGGACAATGTTGGCCAACCATTCAGGATGTTGTTCCTCACGGATGAAGCCGACGCTTTTGAGTTTTTGAACTTCTTGTTCAATTTTATCCATCACATCTGGACGGAATCTTCTTTGGCCTTGCTTGACAGGCTTGATGTCTTCTTGAAGATTGAGTTTGTGAACTGCTATTTTGGGGTCTAAGCCTGGCATTTCAGCGTAAGACCATGCAAAGCAATCAACGAACTCACGAAGAAAAGCGATATACTCGGGTAACTCATCATCCTTTATATTCTTGCTTATGAATACAGGACGTGGGTTATCTGGTGTTCCCAAGTCTATCTTTTGAACAGGATCTTCTGTTGGAAGGTTCGAAGGTGGTTCCTCCACAATATTTTCGGAGGCTTCCAGCTCAACGAAACCTTCTGGGGTTTCAAGGGCATTTCCAGACCAAGGTTTTGTTCCTTTCCACGGGTCTTCTTGATCGGTAATTTTCCCAAGGCTTGCTATGAGATGATCCCAATCGCCTGTTGAAACCGAGTCGAAGTAGGCTACTTCTTTTGGAGATGAGGGTTCTTCTGGGTCAGAAGTCCACACGTCTGTGCCATCGGACAACTCCTCTTCATTTTCGGAGAAATCGTGCCAATTGGATGAGCTTCCTGGATCTTTGTCAGGTGACTCATCAAAGAGATATCCAGGGAGATCGATGTCTTCATGGACTTGAGATGTTGAGGCTTGGTCAGTATATTGACTTTTAAGCCTTTGTGTCAACTGTCTCAAGGGAGTGTCAGGATCATACCCTAACCCGTGTGAAGACTTTTCTACATAGCCGTAGAGTCTCCAATCTTCCAGCTGGCTTTTGGTCAAGACGGGCCCCAATGGCGTGAGAATACCGCGTCCTTCTCCCAAACCGACTGGGTTTTGAGCGTCATAGCCCATTTTCTTCATAATAGCTTGTGCCACAGAACTGTATAAGGATAGTTGAGGCGTACCTTTATTTTGGAAAGGTTCAAGCATGGAGTTTGATGAAGAAGCATCCGATCTATGGAAGAAGATCGGTTTTTCCTTTGTTGAAGTTGCTGGAACAACGAAGGAAGCTGACGTAGGATCTTCTATGTCAGAAGTTGTCTCCATTGGAGTAAGAGCAGGCTGAACTTGCTGAGTGTCAGCTTGGCTTGACGATGTGTTGTCTTCTGGCTCTGAATCCGAGTCCGTGTCTTGCATGATAGACACGAAAGAGACAACAAATTTGCCCCCAGGCTTTTGTTTTGCCTTCTTCACTTTAGTTGTGATGACCAAAGGCTTTGAAGATTTGAGGGAGATGATGAAGGGAGTTTGCATGCTCTCTTCAGATTTACCGGATGGTTTGTTTTCTTCCGGTGATTGTTGAGGAGCTTTGCCTTTATCTTTCTGGAGATTTTCGGCAAAGGATGCTGTATGCTTCTCCTCTTCTTCTTTTTCACCTTCATACATCTGTGAGTCTGCGAAGTGGATTTCTTTACCTTTGAAGGGTTTTCTGTCCGCAAAGACTCGATGTATCATGCCGTCGTCGCCAACAAACTTGATGCATTGATGTAGAGTTGAAGGGACAACACCATTCTCATGGATCCAAGGGCGTCCGAGAAGGATGTTGTAGCATGAAGGGGTCTTTATTGCATACACTGTGACCTCAGAGATAAGATCACCTATCTGCAATTTGAACCTGATTTTGCCGATAGGCCTTTGAGTACTCCCATCGTATCCAAAGATAGATACAGATGTGTGGCTCAGTTTGCTGGGTGGGATGCCCAACTCTTCAAGAGCCGATGTGGAGATGAGGTTGAGTGCAGAACCTGGGTCGATCTGAACTCTATGCATAGGCATTTCCTTGATATACCCTGTGAAGTACAGGGGTCGGTTATGCCTGGTTTCGCCAAGTAGGAGGTCATCCTTTGTGAAGGCGATGGTTGCACTGGCTGCTTTTTTAACCGAGAGGCATTCAATGCATGATCCCTCAGTTTTCTTCTTTTCTCCCTTTGAGGAGGCTTCTGAGTTTTTGACCCGGTAATCCATTTCAATTTGGAGGACTTGCGGGGCATGTTTGTCGACATCCTCATTCAGCTTTTGTAATTCCGAAATGAGATTATCACGAGTGTGCGGAGACATTCGCAACAAATCTAGGATGTGCAGACGTGCAGGTATGTGCTTGAAGTGTTCAATCAAGTCATACTTGAAAGCCTCCTTAGGGCCTGCATGTTCATCATTGTTGCCACTAGGGGCGCTTACAACATCTTTTCCCGAAGGATTTACATATGTAAAGGAAGATTGGTTGTAATTTTTGTGGTAGTCCCGGCCAGAGCGGGTGCCTCTACCAACTTCGAGAGCTTCTTGAGAAGGGTCTTCGTTTGGAAGATTGTCTTCAGGATCAAGAGGCTGTCGTTTTTCATTTGCTGAGGATGCATCAGCAGCAGAGTTACCATCCTCAGTGATTGTGTTGCATGGAGCATTTTCCGGGAACAAGTCCTGAACAGCATCCAGCAATCTTTCTTCTTCGTTGACTAATTCATCGTCCCAAGCATCAATGGCTGGGAATTCTTCAGTCAGGAAGGGTGTGAACTTCGAAGTCACAGTCTCAGGAGAAGAAACCTGAGAGGGTGTCATCTCAGTGAAAGTCACGTGAGACGAGGTGGCTCCAGAAGATATATTGCTAGGCGTCGCCGGAGTGTAAGTGCTCTCATCAGACGATGCTTCGGAAGAGCTATAATCCCGAATTATCACATTACAGGAAGCTCTGACAGGAGACGTTGCCTGATCGGAGTCAGACCCATCCTCGGATGTAAGAGGATCGTCTATCCAGCAATTTTCTCCATTTTCAGGAGTTAAGGGAGGATGTACCTGATGGTCTTCAGGGACTTCAGGCTCTGGATTGCGAGGAGGCTCGTTGACGCGTTCTTGCTCTTGTTCTAGAGCGAGTCGCTGCAAGATCCTTGCATATTCTTCAAGATCAGGCATGGGAGCCGGATCTTCTTCTTCATCATCTCTTTGTGGTTCAACATTGTTGATTTCCACTGGAGTAATGAGAGGTGCTGGTTCAGCAGCATTTTCTTGTACAGCTTCTTGGTCTTCTTCATCATCAGACCAGGATCCTTGTGGCTGTAGGGGGTTATACCAGATTACTGGCATAAGATGAGACTCAGGAACCCATTCTTCATCGGAGAGATATTCTCCTGTTTCACGGGACTCTTCCCACTCATCTGTGTAGTTGGATTCGAATCCATCATCGGTGTCGCTGGACTCGTATCCATCAATGGAGAATCCAACTACCGAATTGCAAGAGTATGATGTCTCCTGCATGGCTTCTTTGAATTGAGGTGGCATGAAATCACTGAGAGTGAATTTCCTTACCCCCTTTGAAGTCTCTGGAAGGGATGTTTTTGTTACCTCCAGTGAAGCGGTAGAGGAAGCCTCTGCCTTTTCTTTGACCTCTAGTTTTGGCTGGGTCTTCTCTTGCCGTTTGAGCTTGAGGAGATGTTTCCTAGCCTGCCTTCGCTGTTGAGCTGTAGGCTTTATTTTCACGACCTCCCAATTTTCATCTTCCAGGAGATCGGGATGTACCCATATCGGTTGTCCGTCTGGTGTTGGGTAAGGAACCAGTTGCTCGGACGCTTCGATTGAGTTTATCACCTTGAAGGAAGTAGTGATCTTCTTCTTCGGTGATCTTGATGTTTGTCCACATGTCACCATGTTGACGGAGGCAGACCCATAGTTTTTGTCAAAGGTGATGACTCCGTTTTTCCACATCTCATTTATTTTCTCTCTCACAACGAAGCATTGATTGAGAGGATGCGAGATCATCTGGTGATATGGACAGTACCGAGGATCGTTGGTTTTGCCAACATCACCCGGTCTTTTTGGTTCAGGCAAGGTGAGCTTGCCGTTTGCCACAAGAGCCCCGAAGATTTCATCAACATCTTCATCAAACGGGTATTTCTTCTCTACTCGTTCTTTGAAGGCATCAGAGAGTTCAGGTCTCTTACCAACAGCTTTGTTTTCAGCTTTCTTTGATGGCTGAGGAGCTGACTTGGTCTGCACATTGAGGACCTCTTTCTTCTTTGGTTTAGAGGTTGCAATGGCGGTTGGCTCTTTTCTTGATGATTTCTGACTGTTGAGGTCTTTAATCACCGTTTCAGCTTCCATGGAAGCTTCTAGGAGTTCTCCCAGGTTTTTTGATTTGTTGCCGATGATCATGGAGCGGATTCTGGCTCTCATGTTGTTTCGGCAGATGTCGACTAGCGACGCCTGTGGCAATACATCAGAGCATTTGTATGCCATTGCTTTCCACTTGTGAATGAAGTCATATGTTGATTCATTCTCCCCCTGTTTTAGGCTGCACAGCTGAGCCATAGTAGCGGGGTGATCCTCACCTTTGAAGTGAGTCAGGAAGCGTGTCTCTAGCATGGCCCAGTTTTGGATTGAGTCCTCCGGCAGAGTGGAGTACCAATCGAAGGCCGTACCTTTTAGGGTACTTGCAAAGAGGCGGATCTTGAGTGCATCTTGATCCGCGATAGCTCCCGTCAGGATCTTGAAGTGGATGACGTGCTGTCTGGCTGATCCTTTCCCCGTATATGTTTGGAGAGTAGGATGCTTGAATTTGGTGGGGAACGGGACCGAGTCCATCCATAAGGGATATGGTGGCTTGATCCCATGCTCTTTGAGTATATCCTCTTCTTTTGCTTTGGCGAGGATACCGTCTACGTCCTTTTTGGTAAGGGCGCGTGACTCATTTTCTTCTCTATTTACCTCGTCGTCTTGATGATTCGGAGGAGGTTCATTGTTCGCCTGATTTTGGAAGGCGAGGAGAAGGTTTTCCATCAGAGTTTCAATCCTCTGCTGGCCCTGTTCCAACTGCTGGATGCGGGTGATCGCATCTTCTGGAGGTGGATTGCGGGGTGGTGGCTCAGAATTTGTAGCCAAGACATTCATCCTTCGTGATTCGAACGAAGAAACTGTCCTGGTGACTGAGCTGGGGCTCATTCTTTTTGAAGAGGAGCTTGAGGAAGGATCACTCTGCTGTCCTTTGCTTGAAGGAGCAGGGGATTCTTCTGAATGTCTTCTTGTCCTTGAGACGCTGCGGGTCATTGGACGTCGGACATGGATTTTTGTTGCTGATTTTTGGCGCCTTCTGGTTTTTCCAACCATATGGACGGCAAGCAACTTGGTTGGGTCTTTCTTTTTCGACCCATTTGGGAGAGACTTGAAGTGTGGGAGGCTGGGTCCTTTGCTTCTCTAGTCTCTTTTGTCGGTACGACGCGCGGCGGCGTATACGACGAGCAATTTGAGCTTCGGTCAGCTCTGACTGGGCTTTGACGATGAAGGATGTGCTCCCTCGGGCGCAGCAGCCGAGCCTGTCTTCTTTGTAGTTGGCAAGGATAGGATGCGAACCCTGTCCTTTGCCAGTTGCAGCGAAGCTTTGAATTTTTGAAGTTCGGCCCCTGTAGATATGAAGGGTCGAACTGCAGGTTTGTAGGCCTTAGCAGGTGCTTGTAGAGGCCTTGTGATGCATGACTTGATTTTGGGCTTGTAGGAACAAGCCGGCTCATGCTGGGATGACTTGGAAGTCAGGTTTGAGATGGGTCTCTCCTCTTTCATGTAAGCAAGAGGATAGAACTGGTTCTCCTTGAGTGGGGCCAGGAATGCTGGCTTAGTGGATGTATGGGACCTTCTCTGTTTTGGTGAAGGTTTTGGGGACCAAGTCTTGGAGTAGACCTGGTTGTTTGCAGGTTGAGGCTTCGTGGGGCTGCCACGGGCTTCAGGCCTTCTGGTGCTCGCCTTTGGTGTCATGGTAGTGACACGTTGAGAGGCGAGTTTCTGCTTCTTGGAGGGAGCAGTTTGTTCCTCAGGAAGTGGGAATGGTCCCAGTGTCCCAAAGACGATAGTCCGGGGAGTCGAGGTCGACCCGGAGTTCAGAGAGTTGCCGAGGGAGTTGACACTTCGGCAGCTGATGGGGCGCTTGTAGGTGCGCGTGGTTTGCTTCTGTTGAAGCATGAGTTGGTGCTTGTTTTCGTCGAAAGTAATGGTTAGTGAAGCTGCCATTGTTAGTTTTCGAAAATTTCTGAAACAAGTACCACATCCATTAGTAATCACAAGAATATAATGATCATAAATGGGAAGTTCTATGGTTTCGTCTTTTCAAATTGCTCGACGGTAGATGACCCAAGCAATATGAGGAAGGCAAAATGCCATAGAGGGTACAATTGTTCTGATCGCAGGTATGGTAAGCCCAGAATGGGCATCCCAGTGACTGCTAGAAGCAATTGTGAACTTAAATTCGACTTATCGAGAAGCAGAGCTTGCTCGAGGTAAGAAGAATATAAAGTTGGAGTTACAGATGTGCCGGTCGCAATACAGTAGACCCTGAAAGGGCGTACTAGTACCGCTAGACACAAATGTTTTGAGACTGCATCTATGAGATGAGATTCTCTGTTTTGAAAGGTCAAGATTGGATTCATCAAAGAGAGCAGATGGTATTCCAATCTGAACACGGGCTCAGCGATTTCCGCGAGCGCCAGTGCTCCGAAAGAAATGAACCATGATTTCTCGGATCTGAATCTAAAAATGACGAGTTTTTTTTGAAAGGCCTTTATCGGGTTCATCAAAGAGAGCAAAAGGCACTCCAATCTGAACACGGGCTCAGCGATTTCCGCGAGCGCCAGTGCTCAGAAAGGAGAAGACCAAGATTTCTCTAATCTAAACCCAAAATGACGGAAGTTTTTTTTTTTCGAAGATTTTGAAGATTTTTTTTTCTTTTTTTTAAAATCTCTTTTTTTTTATTTTATTTTATTTTTATTTATTTATTTATTTATTTTTTTTTTAAGATTTTTTTTTTTTGAAATTTTTTTTTATTTTTTTTTATTTTAAATTTTTATTTTTAAAAATTTTATTTTTGAAAAAAATTTATTTAAAAGACGAGAGAGTACACATAGGCCTCCTAACCCGGTCTTATGAAATCTTGATTGATAGAATTGCCCCCAGGTAAGGGTAGGATTACTTAATGAACCCGTTTGGAGGACCCTTGCCTAGAACAGTCAAGCTGTCTCCACACTCTGGACAAGGCGTTTCTTTGAATCAACCATGATCAAAGAACACAGTTGGTTTAACCTTAGTGGTCTATGTCTTTTTTTTTATATATATATATTTTTTTATTTTTATTTTTATGAATTCATCGAAGAGAAACAATGGCCCAAA
Organism: Litsea cubeba; assembly: GCA_012931725.1. Classification (NCBI taxonomy): domain Eukaryota; kingdom Viridiplantae; phylum Streptophyta; class Magnoliopsida; order Laurales; family Lauraceae; genus Litsea; species Litsea cubeba. Next base: position 147,960,078 of record CM022945.1, read on the forward strand.
ACCTTAGTCGAACAGGCTCAACATTTCTGCAAGCGCGATGAACGATAGGAACGGATCAAGGTTTCTCAATTTTGAATCCAAATTGAGAAATCTAAAATTTTTTTTTATACTTTTATATATATATATATTTTTTTTAGATTTTTAATGAACTCATCGAAGAGAAACAATGGCCCAACCCCCGATCCGAACACGGTCTCAGCGATTTCCGCGAGCGCCAGTGCCCAGAAGGGAAAGGATCAAAGTTTCTCAATTTTGAATCCAAAAATGAAAAATCTGATTTTTTTTTGTTTTTTTTTTTTTGAAAAGAGAAAGAGTGGAAATAAATTCAAAGAATTAGAAATTTCCAAACAAAAAATCTCTTCTCATTTTTTTTTTTTTTGCGGAATTCAACATAGGCCACCAATTATAAAGTAGCCAAGGAATCGAGAAAAGAAATATAAGCATAGAGCAAAATATATGATATGCAAATATTTCATTTCTAGCATCGTGTTCTCAAATAAACGGGTCCCACCGGGTGATGCCAGCTTGATGGACCGCGCTCCCGATGCCCGGGTTCCTACCGAGGTCGGCGGACGTGGGAGTCCGTTTGGTTCCGACCCTTTCGTAACCGGGGGGCAAAAGGGGGCGTGCATCAACATTTCTTTTTTTTGTGGGTGTGCCAGATTTTCTATTTTTACTTGGAATTGCAAGTGGTGATCCGGAGATCAACCTTCGCAAGTAAAAAGGAAATCAACTTCTTTCAAGTTTTCCATTGCACATATATTTAAGAAAAGAGACATTTTCTTGATTTGCCGTGAAAGGCGATTTTTTTGGCATTTATAGCCGATTTTGGCGTTTATAGCCGATTTTTGGCGTTTATAGCCGATTTTGGCATTTATAGCCGATTTACAATCCTTATCAACAATGAAAGACAAGAATTGTGATTTTTGTCTCTTTTAAAAAAAATACAAACTACAATGAAAAGCAAGAAAAGGAGGATCTAACTTCTCAGGAGATTGTGGGGGACTCGTTTAGATTGACGGTCGCAAGCCATATGTGGGCTTCGCCATCATCCATGCAGATGAGAACAGAGGATGCTATTGATTCGCTTGGCTTGGCTATAACCTCGGGTTTTTAGAGGACAAAGACCAAAGGAAGGTCCTATGTCCAATAAAAAGCCGAGTAGACGGGCTGAAAAGCCATATCTAAGCCATTGGAGGCAGGAGGAGAAGGCAAGGACCTTGGGGGGGTACCCCCCAAGGGACTTTTGTCACCTTGTTGCGGTGGCCGGTGTAGAATTTCCGCAGAGTTTTCTCTCTTTTTCCTTTCTCTGGATTTCTGTCTGCTGTCTGTTGATGTTGTGTGTGTCTGTTCTTCTTGGAGAGCCCTCCTATTTATAGGCTTTTAGGTAGCCTTTTAGGAGGGTTTATGGGCTTTTATTGTCATTAAGCCGCATAATGGGAGGAGTTATAAAATTGAATTATTTATTTTGTAACTCCTTTTTCTTGGCTTCTGATTGGCCGGAGGAGATTGAGGGCATTTAATCGCCTTTAATCGCCATGATGGGAGGAGTTTCATGGGTTAAATGCCATGAATCTCTTGACTTGTAACTCCCGAATGCTTGCTTCTGATTGGGCCGTCCAAAGAAATGGATTAATGACTGTAATATAGCTAGTCAATTAATCGCATTAAGTGGTCGCCGAGCAGCTGAAGAGTCGCGGGCCGTGCCACGTCTTTTGAGATTCTTCTGTTGATGATCATCGATGGATCTTCATGTAGATCGACATCAGATGATCATGTAATTTCAGGTGTTTGTTGCCAACAGCGGGTCGGTGCCATCTGTCCTGTCGATTTCTCGATCGGTCGGGTAGAAAGCACACTTTTTTTGGTTGACCGGGTGGCGATCAATATTGTTTTCGATACTCTTGATGATTTACCCGTGTTTTGGACGGATGTCAGAGGACTTGGTGTCTCAAAAGCATGAATTTTGGAAAGTACCAGAGGCTGGGCTCCTCGAATCGCGAAAAAACGGCGAAAACCGGGGTTTCCGGGGCTTTCCCGGCGACCCCGGGTTCCAAGGTCGCCGGCGACCCTGGCCCAGGGTCGCAGGGGTCTGCGACCCTGGGGGGGTTTTCCCCCTTTCGTGTCCCGTTTTGCGTCCGTTTTTGCTGTTTTTCGATTCTTTTTTCTTCTGTACTTTTCCTTGACATTTTGACCATTTATTGGCCTAATTTCTTTGTAGGAAACCTGATGAGAATCCTTGCATTTTATTTTGCAAAGTTTCCAATTTCCTGAGAAAGCCGAAGACTTTGTCGCGCAGAGCTGTCGATTTTCCGTCAGAAGCTGAAATTGGGCCAAACGATGTCGGAATGACCTGAAATTTGGTGTGAAGCCTCCTGAGCAATAAATAAGACCAACCATAGGCTTTTGTTTGAGTTTCGAAGCCGTTTGGGGTCCTATCACCTGTAGACTTGCTTTTTGTCGCGATGAAGATGTCGCGGTTTGATGTGTGGTCAATCGATGTCCGATTGACTTGAAATTTGACAGGGAACCTATTGGAGTCATTTTAAGATGATCCATAGGCTCTCTCTTGGAAACCATGGTCCCGGAGAGCTTTTGTCGCCGAGAGCTCCTTTTCGGCTGTCGGAGAAGCGAAGTTAGGCCAAATGATTTTGAAATGGCCCGAAACTTCTTGTGTACTCCTCTTTTGGCTGTCTGGAAGAATCTTGCAGTTTTTGTTTGATTATGACAAGATTTGATTTTTGGAAGCAGCATTGCCTATTTATGGCAGGTTGCGACTTCATGTAGCTCTTTGGATCTTGAAAAGGCAAAGTGACATTTTTGGTGTCAACATAGAGGCCCAATTAGGTCAGCTCACCTTACAGTTGTTTGAGAGAGAAAAGGGCCAATTCCCGAGCCAAACCATTCCTAATCCGAAAGGACGGCCCATAGGCCAGTGTTCGGTAGAGAGTAATGAGCATGTGAAGGTGATCCATACTCTGAGATCAGGAAAGACTGTTGATAATAGAGTTGAGATGCCTGAAGAGGATCAAATAGAGAAGATTTTTTTAGGAAAACCAGAGAGTTCGAGGAAAGTTGTCGAACCCGAGAGAGAGAATTTGAAGAAAGATTTGAAAGAGAATGCAGAAAGAGAAAAGGAGAAAGAGAGAGAAAAACCCATACCAAGAGGAGAACCACAGAGAGTGAAGATTCAGAAGCCCATTGTAGTTGAACCATCATCTTTAGAAGTGGTACCTAGAGCACCATTCCCACACCGATTGAAGGAGACTAGGAAGAAGGATCACTTTGAGGGGATCTTAGAAGTTTTCAAAAATGTCCAGATAAACATATCCCTCCTTGATGCCATAAAGCAAATCCCTTCCTACTCCAAGTCTTTGAAAGACCTGACCACTGTCAAGCGGAAAACATCAGTACCCAGAACCGCTGTGATGGCAGCCCAAGCATCAGGCTTAATCCAGCAGACCATTGCACCCAAATACAAAGACCCTGGCTGCCCTACCATTACCATTCAGATAGGAGACTCTATCATAGAGAGGTGTCTCCTTGATCTTGGGGCAAGTGTGAATTTACTGCCGTACTCCGTGTACGCGCAGTTGGGCCTGGGAGGACTGAAGAAGACTGATATTACCCTCTGTCTTGCTGATAGGTCAGTCAAGTATCCAAAAGGTGTGGTTGAAGATGTGATTGTAAAAGTTAAGGATTTTTATTTTCCAGCTGATTTTGTGGTTTTGGATACCGAACCAGTGGCAGCCCCCGACCGACATATTCCTATCATTCTTGGTCGACCGTTCCTTGCAACATCAGATGCAGGAACGAGGTTGTAACACTTAGTTTCGGGAACATGAAGTTGGAGTTGAATGTTTTTCGTAACGGACTCCAAACAACAGACCTAGATGATGATGAGGAAGTGAACATGTTGACACATTAATTGATCAAACAGTTCAATCATCATGTTACACAGATCCGCTGGAGGAATGTCTGGCTCACTTCAATGCCGACATAGACATCGACGGGTCCATATGCGAAGTTAATGCATTATTGGATTCGACCCAGCCGATGGATGTTGGCCAATGGAAGCGGAAAATTGAGCCTATATTTACATCCACCTCTGAATCTATGGTCGCAGAAGAATCAATTATTATTGAGCCTCCCATGTTAGAATTGAAACCATTACCCGAGAATTTAAAGTATGCCTACTTAGGGCCCTTTGCTAGCAACCCAGTAATTATTGCCTCAGACCTTGAGGAAGAGCAGGAAAAAAAATTACTGGATGTGCTGAAAGACCATCAGAGTGCCCTAGGTTGGACCATCTCGGACATTAAAGGAATCAGTCCCTCTATAGTTATGCACCAAATTCATCTGGAAGAATGTGCCAAACCATCTCGTGAACCACAGAGGCGACTGAATCCGGTCCTAAAGGAAGTAGTGAGGGGAGAAGTAATTAAGCTTTTAGACGCTGGCATTATCTACCCGATTTCTGATAGTCAATGGGTGAGTCCTGTCCAAGTAGTACCCAAGAAATCTGGCGTAACCGTTGTCGCCAACAAGGACAATGAACTGGTCCCAACCCGTGTTCAAACAGGTTGGAGAGTCTGTATTGATTATAGAAAATTGAATTCAATGACCAGGAAGGACCACTTTCCATTACCCTTCATTGATCAGATGTTGGAAAGATTAGCCTGCCATGCTTACTATTGCTTCTTGGATGGTTATTCAGGGTATAACCAGATCCATATCTCCCCCGAGGACCAAGAGAAGACAACCTTCACCTGTCCTTTTGGCACATTTGCCTACAGGCGTATGCCATTTGGCCTGTGCAACGCACCTGCGACTTTTCAAAGGTGTATGTTGAGCATTTTCTCGGACATGGTGGAGAGATTTTTGGAAGTCTTCATGGATGACTTTTCTGTTTTTGGCTCAAGCTTTGATAGTTGTCTGCACCACTTGACCCTGGTATTGCAAAGATGTAAGGAAAAAAACCTAGTTTTGAACTGGGAAAAGTGTCATTTTATGGTCAAGTCGGGCATTGTTTTGGGTCATATTGTGTCGAGTAAGGGCATTGAAGTAGATAAAGCCAAGATTGACTTGATTGTGAACCTGCCCCCTCCTAAAACTGTACGGGAGGCGAGAGCCTTTTTGGGCCACGCAGGTTTCTATCTACGATTTATCAAGGACTTTAGCAAAATTGCTCGCCCTCTCTGTGATCTCTTGGCAAAGAATGTTAATTTTGATTTTTCTGCTACATGTTTAGAATCATTTGATCGTTTGAAGCGAGAGTTGACATCTGCACCCATTATCCGTCCTCCTGATTGGTCGAAACCTTTTGAATTGATGTGCGATGCTTCCAATTATGCTTTCGGAGCTGTACTGGGACAGAGGATAGACAATTTGCCTCACGTCATCTACTATGCTAGTAGGACCCTAAATGACGCACAACTTAACTATACCACCACTGAGAAGGAATTGCTGGCTGTAGTCTTTGCATTGGATAAGTTCAGATCCTATCTCATAGGGTCAAAAGTCATTGTCTTCACTGATCATGCCGCATTGAAATATTTGTTAAGCAAGAAAGATGCTAAAGCTCGGCTGATCAGGTGGATACTGCTTTTGCAAGAATTTAACCTAGAGGTACGGGATAAGAAGGGGTCTGAAAATGTGGTAGCTGATCATGTTTCACGTCTGATTGTCGATTTCTCTGAAGACCATCCGATTTTAGAAACCTTCCCAGATGAGCAATTGTTGTTTGTTGATAGTAAAACCCCGTGGTATGCAGATATAGTTAACTATCTGGTGATCGGGATAACACCAAGTAATTGGTCAAAAAATGACCAATTCCGCTTTTTGTCTAGGGCTAAATACTATTTTTGGGATGATCCCTATTTGTTTAAACAATGCCCTGACCAAATCATTAGGAGGTGTGTACCCGAGATGGACCAGAAGAGCATACTTGAATTCTGTCATAACCATGCTTGCGGGGGACATTTTTCTAGTAAAAAGAAAGCAGCAAAGGTGCTGCAATCTGGATTTATTTGGCCTACCCTTTTCAAGGATGCACATGAGCACTGTAGGAACTGTGACCGGTGTCAACGATTAGGGAGGATCTCTAAGAGGAATGAAATGCCCCAACAACCTATCTTGATCGTTGAGTTGTTTGACGTTTGGGGTATCGACTTCATGGGACCATTTCCCATTTTTTTTGGTTATCAATATATTCTTGTTGCTGTTGATTATGTGCCCAAATGGGTAGAGGCCATTCCATGCAAAACCAATGACCACAAGGTTGTGGTTGAGTTTTTGAAAAATCAAGTTTTCGCTCGCTTTGGTATACCACGCGCAATCATAAGCGACGGTGGTAAGCACTTTTGCAATCGAGTATTTGAAGCTTTAATGGGGAAGTACCACATCACGCACAAAGTTTCCACACCATACCATCCCCAGACTAGCGGGCAAATAGAAATTTCCAATCATGAGATCAAGAACATCCTGGAGAAGACAGTCAATCCAAATCGGAAAGACTGGTCTTTACGTTTACATGATGCACTGTGGGCGTATCGGACAGCTTTCAAGACACCTATCGGAATGTCTCCGTATAGGTTGGTCTTCGGCAAGGCATGCCACTTGCCGGTTGGACTAGAACATCGAGCATATTGGGCGATCAAGCGCCTAAACTTTGACTTAGAAATGACCGGGGTCCAACGGAAACTGCAGCTTGCTGAACTAGAGGAAATGAGGAATGAATCATATGAATGTGCGAGGAGTTATAAGGCCAGGACTAAAATGTTTCATGATAAGAGAGTTCTAAGAAAAGAGTTCCATCCTGGCCAGAAAGTTTTGCTATATAACTCTAGATTGTACTTATTCCCAGGCAAGCTAAAGTCTCGATGGTCAGGACCCTATGTCGTTCAGACAGTCCATTCCCATGGTGCAATTGAACTTTTGAATCCCAGAGATGGTAGCACCTTTCAAGTGAACGGGCATAGATTGAAAGAGTACCTTGAGTTTGTGGATCCTGAGAATGTTGTTGAGGAAGTCCTTTTTGTAGACCCAGGATAGATTGGCCTCATACCATGTTAGTTGTGTCTGGCTGAAGACGTTAAACTTAGCGCTTGTTGGGAGGCAACCCAATATACCCGTGTGTCGGCACCCCATGGTGAGAAATTCCAATTTATCTTCATTGTCCTATTTTATTTCTGTTATGCATAAACATTGGGGACAATGTTTAGGATAGGTTTGGGGGTGAGACACTACATTTCATGCATTGCATTTTGCATGTAAATAAGTTGTTTTGTTTTCCATTTATACCAAAAACCCTAAAAATTTGAAAATTTTTTCTAAAATCACTAAAAATTTGAAAAAGATTTCAAAAATTGTTCATGGATTTTAGCTTGAAGAGTTGTCATAGATACAAGTCCTATAACCTTTTTACACATTTGGCCACATGAGTGTAGTCTAAGAGAAGAGCAAATCACTTCTGAGAGAACCGAAAGAATCATTAGTAGAGACTAGAACCCATTGAGAGATTGAGCCTTTCTATATCCGTTTGGGTGAGGACTCTTCTGCGCTATTCCTGAGTAGAATGAAGAGCTGCTCCTTGAGCTTCTTAGTCCAGCACTTCCGATCTCATAAGTATTATTCCTTGTTCTAACCATGGAGGTGACATCAAAATGCGAAGAAACCTTGACTTGTAGCTTATGATGCATTTTTCCGAACTTAGAGGAAGATGATAGGCATTCTAAAAAAAAAAAACCATGGCCAAATTTTGAACTCACCTATTACATTTTATACCCTTAGTAGCCATCTTGAGCCTATTTTACAAGAAACCTTCCTTCATTGTCCCAAGCCTCATCACCCACATATATATAATCCTTTTTGACCTATTGTTTTTGAGAATGGTAGGGATATATGAAGAAAGGAAGGATTTGAGCATTAGTGATGAAGACTTCACATGGGCTACCAAAATATAGATGTTCTATAAAGGGATGACGAAGGAATAAAGGAATTTGAAAGTTGAAAAAAAAAAGAGAAAAAAGAAGAAGAAATGAGAACCAAAGGAAAACAAAAGAAAATAAAATGGGAAACCAAAGAAAAGCAAGCACAAAAAGAGATAGAGTGGAATAAATAATACAAAGCAAAAGGAAGAAGTGAAGATAGTGGAAGACCTTCCTATGAAGATTTGAAGACTCTTACATTCTCAAGAACACTTAGCCACATTTAACCCTTATCCTACCTATTAACCCTAACCCCATTACAACCTATGAAAGACCTATTGGATCCTAGGAAAGGTTAGGTGCTGAATGAGTGAGAAGTTTAGTGAGCATTTCCACCTTTTATTGGTTATATCTTATTCTTTGAGATCAATCATTCTATAAATAAGCTCCGTTCTTCATCAATTATGTGAGTTCTTAGCCTTGTTCATACTCACATACTGAGAGTTAGTCAGTAAAATCTGTGTGCTTCCATTGTTGAGAGTATGACCTGTAAGGCTGTAGTCAAGGCGAACTGTATTCCGAAGGGGATTAAGGTTGTGTGAGCTTCGACTTGAAGATTGCATGATTATTGGCTAAATACACACACATACATAGTGGGACTTAGGTATTGATTGACATATCTTCAGGAGTTGGCTAGTATTCCTAACTCAGTACTCATTCTTATTAGCTTGCTAGAGACTGTTGGACATCAAAAATATTTTCTTTCCAAAATAAAAAGAATTTTGTGGGATTTATTCGCTGAAAACCCTCACGAGACAAAACTCGTCCACTAGGGGAAACCTAGGGGTTTAAAGGCTTGTTGCACGAGCTAAGTGTAGCCGCGATTCCTGCGAAAGTGAGTTAGGATTTTTACCATATTTTCTTACATATAGTTTAGTTTTTCTTTATAGTTTTTGCTCGGGACTAGCAAAATGTAGGTTTGGGGGTGTGATGAGTGTTAAATATTGCATATTTTACCCCTCATTAGTTCGGGTTTTATCAGCATCTCATATGCATATCATTTGCTTTACACAGAGATTTTATCATTCTATCACATTAAACGGATTATCGGATTATCATGTATAAATTCGATTATTTATAGCGCATTTTTATGTAATTTCTCTTGTGTAGGTGGACCCCGCGACTACCCCAACCCTCCGGCTAATGTCCCAAGGTATCATTAGTGTTGAAGAATTCCAAAATAAGATGAGAAGAAGTCATTTTCCAACACAAAGGAGTGGTTGGTGTATTGGTTAGAGTTTTGGTTGGTATGAAATAGGTTATGGGTTCAAATCCTAATAATTACATATTTTTTTTTCCATAGAAGATATTTCATCCAACTCTAACATCTCCACCAATCAAAGCTTGCCATGGCACAAATCCATGTGAAAGGATATGAGCCAATCAAAAGCCTCCAAAATGAAGGACCACAAAAAGCAAAAAGCACATATGCTTTTGGAAGGAAAGTTTGTTGCAACCAATCAAATTGAAGCAATCCATGTGAAAGCAAAAGACTCAATATGAGCCAATCAAATGTCTTCAAAGTTTTCTATAAATTGAAATGCTTTTGTAGAGAAGGGAGATCTTTTGGCAAGTTAGTCTTTTAGCAATTTTATTTTACCTTCTCTATACTTTTAGATTGTAATTAGGAGCTTCTTTGTAACTAATCTAGAGAGAGTGTGTGTAATTGAATATCATTAATGAAGATTTGGAGCTCTTTCTTGATGTTTAGTGGCTAAAGCTCTTGGATTAGGCTCTCCTTTTGAAGCTAAGTAATGTGATTAGTTCAATTCTATGCATGTTTTAGTTTAAGTTCCATACTTGTGCCTTAATTGATTAATACATTTTAGATCTAGTTGTGCTAATCTCTCTAATTTCTCATGCTCTATCTCTACACTTGATGCTCGGATAATCTCAATTGATGCTTTGTAGTTTGATTAAGTTCTCTCACAGAGCATGCTCTAGAGCCCTTATCTTTGATCTTTTGTAGCTTGATTTTGATGATTTATTGTTAGGGTAGCTAGATGATGATCTAGGGTCATGGCCTTTGATTTTCTTTTACTTTGATCTTCATTGTTATATCATCTAATCCAATTAGGCAAGAGATTACTAATTGGATTGTAGATTTGGGAGTTGAATTAGAACATGCATTGTTTGAATTAATTACATACTTAGTGGATTTTGGATTGCCTAATCTCTTATCTTGATTGTTGTTAATTTTAATCTTTGTTTGATTTGTTATTTTCAATTCTAGATTGTTAGATCTACTCTCACATAACTTTTTTTAAATCCTACACATTTTACACCACATCTTCACCTTAAATCTTCCATTTTCACCACCATTTATACACTAGTTTAGTGTAGCTTGTTAGATTAGCTTAGATCTAATTTACTTCATATTTTAGATTGTTAATTAATTTTTTTAAATTGCATAGTTTAATAGTGTTAATTGTTTACTTCAATTGTCTAAATTAGCTATATCTTAGTTCAATTCTACTCAAATTGGATTCATTGCTTGTTCCATCCTCTCTTCGTGGGATCGATAATCCAGACTCTTGAGTCCTTTACTACTTGATGACACCGTAGTCTTGCGGTTAAGCGTTGCACATTTAAGTGTCGATCAGTAGATCAGAGGATTTTGCCCAAGCCTTCCTTCTTCTTTGGTGATGCAGTCCTTGATGACATGACATACCAGAGGAGATGTTTTCAGTTCTCTTTCACAGTTGATGATGAGAAGAAGACTATTGCTACCCGGTCGTCGTTTGATCGCATCGTCTCGATCATGAGCCTTTCTCCCACGTGCTCTAAGAGGGAAGATCCTCCAAGCTGGGTGAAGAGGACAAATGTAATCAAGACCGGGGTTTTTGTTAGCGGTTCTCCTGGATATGCGGAGAAGTCGCCTATTGACATAGACATGTTGATGCCGGCCAGCGGCTACCAGGGCTCTGATTATCCGTCTGTCGATTTGGGACCGATGGGCCTTGACATTTTCAGCGGTGACGGCAGCAATTGGGTGAAGCCTTTTCAACTTCGTGGCCGTTTCAATGCTGACTCCGAGTGGAAGTCGTGGACTGATCGCGTCCTGCTGATTGGTGGCGCCGTTTTGAAGGAAGCCGAGATTTTTGATGCGGTCCGCGCCTTTAGGGAGACCGTGATCTTTTCCGACGAGGCCATCATGGCTATGTTGGAGTCATTCCTTCCACAAACCAATACCTTCGTTGTCACGAATGGTGAGATTGGTTTCTCTTTGAAGGAGCTGAGTGCCATTACTGGATTACCCATCCTTGGCAGACTCTATGAGGAGTTTATACCGATCGATGGGTAAAGATTCTTTTAGTCCGTTGATGTGCATTCTTCGTGAGAACAAACTGACTGGCCCTAATTACGTAGATTGGAAGAGAAATCTTGACGTAGTACTCACTGCTGAGGAGTACAAGTATGTCTTGATGGAAACCTGTCCTGATATTGATGCTAATTCTACTGATGACCAGTTAGAGGCTGAGAAGAAATGGAAGAAAGCGAATAACATGGCTAAATGCTACATGCTTGCTTCCATGTCCAACGTGTTGCAAACACAGCACGAGCATATGGACACAGCATATGAAATCATGATGTCCTTGTCTGAGATGTTCGCAGACAAAAGCAAGCCAGCTAGGCAAGCTGCTATAAGGACTATCATGAATACTAGGATGGCTGAGGGAACACCTGTTAGAGAGCATATGCTCAAGATGATGGATTGTTTCAATGTAGCTGAGATTCTAGGGGCTGAGATTGATGCAGAGAGTCAAACTGATATGATTCTCGAAACTCTGCCAGACTCTTTCAATCAGTTCAAGCTCAATTTCAATATGAGCAAGATGGACATGACTCTATCTGAGTTAATGAAAGAACTCCAGGCGGCGGAGGCTATCATGAAGCCCAAAGCCCAAGCTCACTTTTTCCAGTCTTTCTCTAAACTAAACCCGAAAGGGAAGAAGTTCAAGAAGAAGCAGAATAAGGAAAAAGGACAGAAAAAGGACAATGCTGGTAAAAAGAAGGACAAGGGTACAGATGGAAAGCCCAAAGGGAAATGCTTCAAATGTGGCCTCAAAGGTTATTGGAAGAAAGATTGTCCCAAGTTGCTAGCCTCAGTTAAGAAAGGGGTTTCAGATAATGCAGAAGACTGAGAAAGGAGAGTTTGCCTTTAGAGTTGGAACTGGAGCTAAAGTTTGGGCAGTTGCAGTAGGAGTTGTTTCCTTACATTTTCCATGTAATAGGATATTAGTTTTAAATAATGTTTTCTATGTTCCGGACATGAGGAAGAATTTAATTTCAGTTTCCAGACTCATTGAATTTAATTATTCAGTTTCTTTCCATTCTGGTGTTGATATCGGTAGAGATGGAAATATTATATGTTCCGGTAGAATGCATGACAACTTATTTTATATATATCCTATTGCTCCCACATTGCATAATGTACAACAAGAAAACTCAACTTTCCTTAAAAGGAAGGTATCTTCAATCAATGACACATATCTTTGGCACTTACGTTTGGGTCACATTAACCTAAAACGGATTCAGAGGTTGGTAGAAGATGGGCCTCTGAGATCATTAGATTTCGAACCTTTTCCTCAGTGCGAATCTTGTCTCAAGGGAAAGATGACCAAAAGGTCATTCTTTGGAAAGGGACTAAGGTCAAAGGAGTTGTTAGAATTGATTCACACTGATGTGTGTGGTCCTATGAACAAACCGGCTCGAGGAGGGTATGAGTATTACATCACCTTCACTGATGATTACTCTAGGTATGGATATGTGTACTTAATGCGACGCAAGTCTGAGGCGTTTGATAAATTCAAGCAATTCAAGGCTGAGGCAGAGTTACAACTAGGGAAACATATTAAAGCCCTTCGATCTGATCGAGGTGGCGAGTACCTCCTGGGTGAGTTCAAAGAGTACCTCACACAACATGGGATTGTGTCTCAGTTGTCTGCACCGGGTACACCCCAGCAAAATGGTGTAGCAGAGAGAAGAAACCGTACCCTTTTTGATACGGTAAGGTCCATGATGAGTCATGCAACCCTACCTATATCTTTTTGGGGATATGCCCTAGAAGCAGCATCATACATTTTAAATCTGGTACCTTCTAAATCAGTACCTAGGACACCCCAAGAAATGTGGACAAGTCGAAAACCTAGTTTAAGACATATCCACATTTGGGGTTGTCCGGCCTATGTACTGAATGATAAAGCTACCAAGCTGGAACCCAGATCAGAAATGTGCTACTTCATTGGGTATCCTAAGGGAACGAGAGGTGGCATCTTTTATCATCCAAAGGAGCAAAAAGTGCTTATCAGCACTCATGCTAGGTACTTGGAGGATGATTATATGATGCACCAAGAGCTTAGTTGTAAAGAAACCATTGGGGAGATTCTTTCGGGATCTCCTTTAACATCTGTACCAGGTCCTGAGACAGTAGATGAACAAGATATTCCTTTTAACACTCCGGAGCCTCATCGTAGTGGGAGAATTTCTAGACAGCCAGAAAGATATATAGGAGTGTCTTTTAAGACAGACTCTGAAGATCTAGTTGAGGATCCTGCTAGTTATGATGAAGCAGTAACGGATATAGATGCTGACATGTGGCAGCAAGCGATGAAATCTGAAATGGATTCTTTGTATTCCAATCAAGTCTGGGAACTTGTAGATGCACCTAAAGGGATTAAACCCATAGGGTGCAAGTGGATCTACAAGAGGAAGAGAGGAGTGGATGGGAAGGTGGAAACCTTCAAAGCAAGACTAGTGACGAAAGGATATACTCGGAAAGAGGGTATCGATTATGAGGAAACCTTTTCACCAGTGGCTATGCTTAAGTCCATAAGGATTCTCTTGGCCATCGCATGTCATTATGACTACGAGATATGGCAGATGGATGTCAAGACAGCTTTTCTTAATGGAAGTCTTGACGAATGCATCTATATGATGCAACCAGAGGGTTTCATTGCTAGTGGCCAAGATAACATGGTTTGTAAACTTAAGAAGTCCATTTATGGACTTAAGCAAGCATCTAGAGCATGGAACATCAAGTTTAATCAGGCAGTCAAATCTTTTGGCTTTGATCAAAACATTGATGAACCATGTGTATATAAGAAAGGAAGTGGAAAGGCAGTAGCATTTTTAGTTCTGTATGTAGATGACATATTGCTCATTGGAAATGATGTAGGTATATTGTCATCCACAAAGGTTTGGTTATCGTCTCAATTTTAGATGAAGGATTTGGGTGAGGCCAGCTATATCTTAGGGATCAAGCTTTTGCGTGATTGCAAGAATAAGATGTTAGCCTTGTCCCAATCTTCATATATTGAGAAGATATTGGTCAAGTTTAACATGCATGACTCCAAGAAGGGCTCGTTACCTTCTAGACATGGAGTACCACTGTCTCGAAATCAATGTCCAAAAATATCTGAAGAGATAGAGAGCATGAGGAGAGTTCCATATGCATCCGCTGTTGGAAGTCTCATGTATGCAATGTTATGTACTAGACCAGATATTTGTTTTGCCGTTGGCATGGTTAGCAGATATCAGTCAAACCCTGGACCTATGCATTGGACAACTGTTAAGCATATATTCAAGTATCTTCGGAGAACGAAAGATTATATGCTAACATTTCGAGCAGATGATCTAACGCCTTTGGCGTATACAGACTCTGATTTCCAATCTGATAGAGATGCCAGAAAGTCTACTTCAGGATACGTCTTTACTCCATCAGGAGGGGCTATATCATGGAGGAGTGTCAAGCAATCCTGTACTGCTGATTCTACCATGGAAGCATAGTATGTGGCGGCGTCGGAAGCTACAAAGGAAGCGGTATGGCTCAGAAAATTCCTATTGGAATTGGGAGTTGTTCCTGCAGTACAAAAACCGATTGTCATGTACTGCGATAACACTGGTGCTGTAGCACAGTGCAAAGAGCTCAGGAATCATAAGAAAGGCAAGCACATTAAGAGAAAGTACCACTTGATCCGGGAATTCATTCAGGATGGAGAAATAGTGGTGGAGCATATTGCCTCAGCGAATAACTTAGCTGACCCATTCACTAAGACTCTTACTGAGAAAGTCTTTACTTCTCATGTTGAGTCTATGGGTGTTAGGTTAGAAAGTAGTGATCTTTAGTGCAAGTGGGAGTTTGTTGGGATTGGTGTATGCCCTAAAGCCCACTAGCTGCACTCTCATCTTTTGTTACTGGATATTTACTAGTTATTTAATGGAATGACTCTTTTCTCTTTAAACATGTATATATGTATGGTTGTGTAAGGCCCATTGTTTATAGTAAATGAATTAGGTGTGTAGTGTCTACACACATATAGGTCTGATTCATGGACACTGGAAACAACATATTTATTCATAACTGAGAGATGGAGTTGGCCACTTCATCTTGGTATAAGTTATAGTGAGAGACTCTCCTGTATTCAGGGTGACTTACCTAAGTCATGGGAGGCCTTTCCCAGATTTATCTCATTAGTGCATATGCAATGTATTGAACAGGACCATTGTAGGTGTGATATCTAAAATAGTACTATCACTGAGAGAGATCAAGCCACCTCATGCTACTGAGTGACCAGTGCTCTTAATCTTGAGCATTTGTGGATGAACTGACGAAGTCAAGTTCTCGTGCTTTAATTCACTATGGGTGAGATTCTTTTCATGGGTCAACAGCTCTGTGTTTTTGGTACTCGGACTTGATCAGTTGGGACGTGCAGATGCAATAAAGAATCTATGCCATCTAATGATGGAATGATCGTCCCCTTAGAATTATCCGATTAATCATCAAAATCTAAGATCTTAGTATATGGATGTTCCATATGGATATTGAACTTGTGGGTCGCTCCCTGGACCAAGAGAATGATATTCGGATGATGATTAAGTTAAGGATATGAAGTTCTAAGGTTTAGATGTAATCGAGAAGGTTGATAGTACATTGAATAACCTGACTTGATTATGGATGTTACATAGAGGGGCATTCAGGTCAATACACTTAGTAGGTCGAAGACAACTGTCACTTTCTGACGAGCTTAATATCATATTAAATATTTGTCCTTGGAGTTCAACCATAACTCTTTAGTGGAATGAGTTAAGGTTAAAATGGTCTTAATGTTGCTATGGGTTTAGCATGGACATTTTGGTCATTTTAGGAGCCAAGGGCAAATATGTCTATTGGTCCCTTCTCTAGTCACTTTCCAAGATTGGCATGGTTTCCTAAATTATTTAGATGACATTTAGTTGAATTATTTTAGTGGAAAAATAATTTTGAGTTTAAATTCAAGTAGGCTTTTAATGGCATACATGAATTTAATTCTAGATAAATTATTAGTGGGCCATGGTGAGCATTATTATGTGGGACGTCCATAATGGGAAATCCATGGGTAAGGTTTCCAACTTTGAGTAGGTCTCTCTACTTGGAAGGTTGGACTCCTTTTTGGATTAGTATTCCTATAGTAAAGTTTCCTTTTTGAATTAGAAACTTAAATTAGTAAGCGTTGTGCAACTAGGATTATTAATTGCCAAAGTTTGTGGGATGTTCCTTCAGTTTCCTTTTCTAATTGGAGTGTTTCTAAAAGGAAATAAATCTTTAGATTATACTTTCCTTTTAGGACATCTATGAGAATTAGAAGAGATAGCTTTTTAGGAAAGCAATCCCAAAAGTTTTCTATAAAAAAAGGAAGCCTCCCCTTGGACGTCCATAACACAAAGAGTCCCCTATACCACACGTCCAGCCCTTCTTCTTCTTCATTGAAGAGAGTTTCAGGTCTGAGATTTTTTCCATAGAAAAAAGTTCTCAAAACCCATCTAGAAATCTAGAATAAGATCCCACCATCTTAGCCAATCAGATTTGGAAGTGAAATAGAGAAGAAGATCAAAGGCAATTCTACTGCAAAAAATTCCAACAAGTTGTTTGCTAATTGCAAGTCTGAGTTCAGCCCTTTGGATCTTTTATTTCAGAGATTTGAAGTCTACAAATCATCAAGGTAATAGTCTTCTTGAATCTCCTTTAATTATACACTTGTTGGTCATGAATTCATGGAGTTATTATGCGATCTATATGGCTGATTTATGCTGCCCAGATTAGATTTTTTAAAACCTGTTTTGTTACAAATCAGCCATGGATGTCTTCCCCTAGTGATGTTCAGATCTGAATCGCAGTTTCTTTCACTAGTTTCATCTTTTGGCTCCTTTATCTTTTGATTAGGCCCAAGTTTTAGTGTGGCCTATTGTTGTAAATAATACTTTTGATTAACTGTTCTAAACTTGAACTTTAGTTAATATAATTTAGTATTTGCTCTTAACTATACATCTTAAGATACCATTTGTATTTAAGAAGCTTCCGCTATACGTTTTATGTATTCGAGGAAATGTTTGTACCTCACAACGATCATCAATCCATGTGGGACAATGATTGGGGCCAAGTGTTATTACTAAGGTTGGAAAATTTTAATTGGCCCTAATCTCACACATAATCCCTGGTTTCACGATTAGCGGCGTGACACCTACTTGTAATTTATTATTTTGTTTGTGATTAACTTAAGTAAAAATTGAAATCACAGTTGTGACTTGAAAGGATAACAAAAATCAGTGATTTTTATGAAGATTTTTGGCCAAACACTTTGTTCAATTCGGATCCCAACATAAAAGTGTACAATTGTACGTACACATTATTGCAGAGATTTTAGGACACGTTTTGAGTGAAAAGTTTGACATTAGAAACTTGATCAAAACACATTATTTTTTTGTGGAACTTGGGGAAATTAAAGTTTGATCAGTGCACTTTTAAAACCCAGAGAATCGCTCATCAAGAGGGCCACACACATATTCATTTGGCTTCAATTTGTGATTAGCTATGTTTTGTCCTAAGGTTTAGGGAAGCGATTGTGCCTTGTTGTAGAAGCATTATCCATCACTGATGATATTTTAGCTCTATCGGGCCTATTGTCAAAGTCCAACCACTTTTTGTTCACTTTTTGCTGGCTTAATAGTTTATAGGATTTTTTACATCTGATTGATGGACCCATCTATTAAACCCAAATAAATCAAATAAAATCATTTACATTTATTTACTCATTCCAATTGGAGAAAGTATATTGATAACTAAAGGTATATATCTATTAAATCCAAATCAATAAAGATAATTCATGAGATAAATTATTTCTACAATTTAATAGAAATAAGGACCCAATAATGATGACGTGGTCAATATTTAGAGAGGATATATACGATCATAATAGCAAGTCTTAATTGATGGTGAGACCAAATCTAATTTCCGCATGCATCGGTTAATCTAATTTTCATATGCACCAATATACGAAGATGATTTGGCAACTTAAAATTTTGATATTTGAAAAAATGCGAATGGATGTGTTGAGATAAGATAGTTTATAGATTTGATTCCTTCAGGGATTGGGTGGTTGTCTAACTGCATGAGATGGGTGGTCCACATGTCATTGTGAAACTCCAAAATGGAATTCCAGGTGTCGCTCTCCCGCGAAGAGGGTTGTTGTTTTTATATATTAATACATCTTTTGGTCCCCATAAACCACCTTTATTTTTCTCATTCTTATGGGCCCCATATTTCTAATCGAAATTGTTCGATTTGTTTCTTGAACTAAGAATCTTCAAGACCTTGAAGCTGATTATCTTAAATCTTTATAGATCTGGAGTAATTTTTGAAGAAGTCCCAGCTTGCAGATCCAATTTTCTGCATTTATGTAGGCTCCCAACTCATATCCTAATCATTCAATATTCTTGTATCAATGATAAAAAACAGGGTATAACATGCCGCCCCTTAATCTTCTATTAATATTAATTAATTATTTGATTAGTTAGTAAGTGCGTTTAGAGTCTTAGTGATTTGGGTTTGACGCTTGGATCATGCGTGTGAAACCTCGCGTGATTCGGAGCGCGTTTGGGTACAGTTGGGTTTGGTTTGCAATTTCGGAAAGTTTTCAGGAGTTTATTTGATATTATGAGTTTTGTGAGTTTGGGTGCATCAGATAGGTCTCGACAATCTAAGAATTCATCTGGCTTCAATTTTTCATCATATTCGGGAATCACAAGTTTAATACCCAAATCTCAATCAACATTTACTGCAAGTGGATCTCATTGATTTCGATTATGTCCTCCATCATCGCGCCGATTAGTTTCCAAATTGGTTAATTGGGTTTCAATCCATTCAAGAGTCGCTTGCATTTGAACTAGCATTTGAGCTATCGTTGCGGATAGTTGATTAATAGTTACCGACAATTGCGCAACAGTTCGCTTCAAATCATCGTCATTATGAGAGGAAGACTCCGCGTCTACCTGCTTCTTGGGAGGCATTTTTATTTAATGTAAATTTAAAATTTCAGACTGACCTGATGTGTAGATTTGTATATTTGAAAATAAATGGCTGAAGACTTGAAGGAACTTGGGCCCACTGGTGGATGAAAATATTTGTCTGCAGACTTTTTGGGCTGGGTCAGGTTTGGCTTAACCCAATGGCAGACAGCAGGTCAGGCCCAAGCTGTGGCCCAATTCAGCGCCCAAGCAGAACACGTGCTGTACACGTGGATGAAGAGCCGTTTTCTAGCTTGGAAATCGTGCAAAAAGGAAGAAAAGAAACAAGGGGCCTCTGCGTTGCCTGTGTCGACTTGGAAAAAAAAAAACGAAAAGGTGGGGGAGGAAGGCGCTGGTGATGGTGAGTGGCTGATTGTGCAGTGGATCCGACGGCTGCTGGCCGCGACGACTCGTGGTGCCAGGTACTCCTCAACTCAGATCTCCTTCGTCTCTCTCTGCTGCTGTTTTTTTTTTTTTGGTTTGGGGTCTTGGGTGTTTCGGAGAATGGGAGATGGGTCCGAAGGTTGCGAGTTGCGGTTTGGCGTCCGATGGATTGGGAAAAAGAATAGGGGAGTGTCGACGGTCTTGGAGTGGGCGATTGGAAAAGTCAAGATGGGTTTTGGACTTTGGCAGGGACGACAACGAGGGTTTGATTGAGTTAGTTTCGGTCTGACTGTTTTCGGCTGGCTTGGGATTTGGGATTTTTGGGTTTCAGTGAGATGTGGGTATCGAGTGGGGTCTGTAGGGTTTGCGATGAGGCTGAGGCGGGAGCTGCGGCAATGGGTTATTTGCCGATGTGGATGGGTTTGGGCACTAGGGTGTGATAATGATGATGGAGTTTGGGCAGGTGGGTTCTGGGAACATATGGGTTCGGGGAATCTACTGGGTTTGCGGCAGTGGGGAGGATGGGTGATGGCATGGGTATAGGATAGATAGAAGGTGGAAGGATAGGCTCCAATCACCGATTGGAGATCGATCAGAGGATGCGGATCTTCGCTCTGATACCATTTGATCCAATCGTTCATACCATCGCAAGTTCCGGGGTACAATTAGGGTTCCCAGGGAACAATCACGTGGAAGAAACAGTCTCCAACGATAAGCCTTCTTTTAACTCTAATCCAATCTGAGATCATTGATCTCTACAATGTTCTATTAGGACAAGACATTGATCTCTGCAGGTTGTCAGTGATGTTTGGGGCATTTCTCCGTCAAGATTCATATATTAGTTGCATCTTGGATCCATATGATGTTACTAAGCCAGCCCATGATAATTTATTCTCAATGTTCCACTTAAGTATATTTAGAGTAACATTGTCAGCTAGAATTTGTCTTGTGTGGAGTATTAGCATTATGAAAGTTAATTATACTCGATCTAAGAACCCAATCAGAGATGCTTGAGTTCTTTTAAGATCTCATTCTTTTTTCCATTCTATAGTTCCATACAATCTTCCTTTACAGTGTTACGTGATACAATCTTGAATTCGGGTTGTAGAGTCGCACAGAACTCTTACCTCGTTGTTCGACAAGGTTAAAAAGTATTTGGATAAGTTTTCATAATTTTTAAGTGATTTGAATCTAGAGAGTCCAAATAATTTAGAAAAGATTGAGAAGAAATCAGATTTGAATGAGTATTTGGGCGGCGTGATTTGTTGAGTAAAATTCGTGAATTGAAATGCCTAAGTAGCTTTCCAATTTCTGCATGTTTTTATTAGTAGGAGAGTTTTTAGGAGAGTTAAAAGAAGGGAATAAAGAGAGATTTATTCTGATTTGAGTGACTTACTTACATTCCTTATATCACCCACACAAATTGCTATGGCAACGCCCTTAAAATTAGTTATAGACTAAAAATCTCGTTTTCAAGATACTACGTGGCATTAGTTGTGGTGCCACATGGCGTCTGTAAAAGCTCTGATGTCGTATCGTGTGGTTTGAGAGCGCTAACGTTGCACTCTGTAGAGCAGGGCTCTCTACTGCTTTAATATATATATATATAATTAGCCTAAAATTATCAAAATTATTGGAGAAATGATAATTAGCTTGCACACAATGTGATAATGAACAAAAATGTTAAAGTAACTACATAAAAATGGTGTAAATATAGGGATTGAGTATATGAAATTCAAGGTGGGAAAGGATTTATATGAATATTAGATATAAAGGTAGAATTTTTCGCTAAAAAGAAGGAAGGAATTAGAAAATAATTAGAAACGTGATAATATATTGGATAACATTAGTTGGCATTTGAGTTTGAAGTTTAAATTTTTGTTGGGAAACCTATATAATAAGGAAACTACATTTAATACCGACCCATATATTGTGCGATTAAAGTTGGGCCTATATCTTGTGCTATTATAGTTAGCCCCACATCCAAATTGGTGTAATGTGTGCATACTGATGATATTATAGCTCTATTGGGCCTATTGTCAAAGTCCAACGACTTTTGTTCACTTTTTTTTTTTCGCTTTTTGCTGTCTTAATAGTTTATAGGGTTTTTCGCATCTGATTGATGGACCCATCTATTAAACCCAAATAAATCAAATAAAAACTATTTACATCTATTTACTCATTCCAATTGGAGAAAGTATATTGATAACTCAAGGTATATATCTATTAAATCCAAATCAATAAAGATAATTCATGAGATAAATTATTTCTACAATTTAATAGAAATAAGGACCCAATAATGACGTGGTCAATATTTAGAGAGGATATATACGATAATAAAGCGAGTCTTAACTGATGGTGAGACCAAATCTAAGTTCCGCATGCATCGGTTAATCTAATTTTCATATGCACCAATATACGAAGATGATTTGGCAACTTAAAATTTTGATATTTAAAAAAATGCGAATGGATGTGTTGAGATAAGATAGTTTATAGATTTGATTCCTTCAGGGATTGGGTGGGTTGTCTAACTACATGAGAAGTCGCAGGATGAAAATAGCATTAACAATGAACAACCAACTCAACATGGGTCCCACACACTTCCTGAACATTTCAGGAAGTGTGTCTGATCGCCGGATGAAAATGGCTTATGGTCGAGATTGGTGTGATCAGTACAAACATCCACCAAGATCGTATGGGCGAGTTCGGTGTTAATACTAAAATCACAAAGTATTCTCGGATTTTTCAGGGACAGCAAGAACACAATGTATAATTAAACCTGAAAAAATTTACATTGCCTGCATGTATTAAATTTTGGAATCCATAAGACAGATTGTTTCCCACCATGATTATATCCGATTAGTTCACATTCATGACATTGCCACCGTTTATAAGGCATAATCAACATTTTTTATCGGATTACATGGGAGGGACCCCACCAAGAGAAGAGTAGTACTACAAGGTGGAGCTTGCCAGAGCATGGTATTTTCATAAGCCCAAAATTGTAGGAACATGGTGATGGTTGGGATGTATTATCAGGGGAACATAAGTGTCAAAATTTATTCCTAAGATTATGGGTTCAACAATACATGTATTTGATTATGATCACAAATAAGTCCAATTCCCCTTTAAAACCCATGTTTTAAAGGGGAATTACGAGATATTGCAGAGAATGTCCCATTCTCTGACATTTTTACTCTGACATTGACATGTCAGAGTAAAAATAATATTCCACATTCAAATCCTCAAATCCTCAACCTAACCCTTAACAAACATTAAACTGTAAAAAATTTGTGACTCTTATTATCTCTAGACTCTACCATAATATCTATATCATGTTTTGGTTCGATTATTAAAGCTAATAATTGCAAAATGTTAACCATAAGTACGTGTGAATACCTTAAGAACTGCAGATACCATGACTATAATGTAACTTTTGTTTTCACGTGTCAGTTAACTATGACACGTTATGTACTTGGGAAAAAAGTTCAAAATCATACACTTCACCATCGGATATTGTGAAAACTCATATAACCATATTCGACAAATCGAATGAACATATTGGCTATATGAGAAAGTTATAACCCCTAGTTCTGCCGGGGGTGGAGAAGAGACGCTCTCCCCCACCCCCGGCGGGCGGGGGGTGGGGGAGAGAGATAGCAACTCTCAGATTTTGAAGACTTAAGGACTTAAATGGTCAAGAGAAATGTCTAGCCCCCATATTATTGTAGTCCATGACGCCGTATCCTTCTCTTCAACCCTCCTATAGATTTTTCAATGCAGCCACATTTTGCATACATGTCTATAAGAGCAGTGCTGACAATTGTGTCAATCCTAATCATGTTTTCTTCAATGTATCCATGAATCCATTTCCCTTGCTCTAGAGCTCCCAAATGAGCACAGGCAGTAAGAAGGCTCACAACAGTATACCTATCAGGTTTGATGCTTTTAATCTGCATTTCTCAAAACAATGTTAGAGCCTCATCGAATTGATTATAAAGCACATACCCATTAATCATGGTTGTCTAAAGAACATCATCCTGGACCAGACTTCTCTTGAGTAGCTCTCTCGCCTCATCCAACTGACCGCAACCCAGAAACCAAACTGGTCCAGGAAATTACATTTTTGGCCGACATCTCGTCAAAGAACTGATGTGCCAGGCTCATACACCCACACGTGGTATACATATTTAACAAGACATTGCCAAGAATAATGCTGAATTCAATCACCCGACCTATATAACTGTGAATTATCATACCCAATTCCAAATCATGCAATGAAGCACAGGCATAAAGTGTGCTTACAAAAGTAGCCTCATTAGGCTGAACTCCACACCCCTCCATTTGCCTAAAAATGGAAACTGCATCCTTGAATCGCGCACACTTTACATATCCAGAAATCTTGACATTCCAAGAAACCAAATCTCTATCAGGCATTTCCTCAAACATCTTCTACGATGTTTCAACCAGGCCCATTTCAGCATACATGTCCATGAGCGAGTTCCTGACGTAAGAATCAAATTCTAACCTAGTTTTTATTACAACCCCATGAGTCTTTCTCCCTTCCGAGACTGCCTTTAAACAGCCCATTGCCTTGAGAACCAAAGGAAAGGTGAAATTATCTGGCAAAAGGCCGTCTTCCCTCAATCTAGCAAAGACCCAAATGGACTTCTCATGCTACCCTTCTTTACAAAAGCTCTGATCATCAGGTTGCAGATAAAGAGAGATGGGTCTTGAATGGTTTTGAAGATCTTTTCTGCATAGTGCATATTTCCAGATTCTGGGGAGGTGCAAGAGAGTAAGAGCTTGTTGAGGGGATCCGTGTTTTGGTGGAGACATGAACTGAAGATTTGGGAATGGATCTGTTTGAGCTCTTTCATGGATTTGCAGGCTTGGAGAAGATGAAGGCATGTTTGCTTGGTGAGTCTTTGGGATCTTGGGGATGAGGAGAAGAAAAGGAGGTTTTGAGGTTTTATTGTAAGAGATTTGAGCGGTTTGAAGGAGAGTAATGGTGGAAGAAAAGGTTGAGAGAACATGTTGAGTTACAACCTGAACAAGGCAAAAGGAAATGGTTTTTATTTAACATCATGAGGTTTCAGAAAAAAAAAAAAAAAAAACTAACATCATGAGCTGATTTTCTTTTTTGCATTTGCAAGAGTATAACCAGGAGAACTCAAAAGAAAAGAAAAGAAACGTTCTGGACTTGGGCCTAGTAGGCCTGTTTGGGCATCCTTCTTGTGGGAAGATTCCACATTGGTCAGGGACATGTTTATTGTGAGTTCGCATCACAACTCCTACAATCCAAATTAAGATAAGTGGGGTTGAAGAATCTTAATTCTATTGTGTTCAGTTAAATATACTTTTATCATTACAAAAAAAAAAAAAAAATTGTGTTCAAAATTTGAATGGAGAAAGCTACTCAAATGAGTTTAAAAGCATCTTATAAATAAAAGTTATATTATTAAGATGAATCTACTATTGATGCAGTGGTAAAGCAGGGTGAATCGGTTAAAAGGATGAATCCTTGATATTATCATGATTAAACACAAATTCTTTTGGCTCAAGATTCAATTGATAAGGCGAATCTTGAGCCTGCGTATTCTTTCCCAAACATTTATGTTGGGAAAGAACATAGACCCATCCATTGGGAGTTCAATCTTAACCGAACAATCAATTTTTTAATTGTGTTAACCCTATTTGTCCACATTTACCAAATTATACTACAATGAAAGGTGGAACTAACTGTATCCAACGGCTCATATGAAATTGACGGAACGGAAAAAATGTAACTAGTGATTATACATTGGCATTAGTCAACAAGGATGGGTTAGTCGAAGGTTGTATTTAACCCGGAGTCATTATGGAGCAATCCATTTTACGAAGAGACGGGTTAATTAGTAATATTCCAACACACTCATCGTTGAAATTGGTTTATTGTATTTAACTTGTGAGTATGGTTTATTGTAATCATATGGCCCGAATATTCTAATCATATGAGTCGTTAGAAAACCGCCCCCCCCCTCCCTGATAAAAACGACCCGTTTACTTTTCTTTGGATCTATGCATAAGTGGTTATGTATTGCTTAGCCTTATATAGAGAACCAATTGAACCCACTAACCCACTAAGGGGTGGGGGCCCTCGTCATAATCATTGACCTAACTTTAGTCGGTTATATAGCATCGCCCTTGTCACCCCTTATGATCTCCACGATAAGGCCACTCATTGTGCCAAATGGATAGCACAAATCATACCAGGTCCAAATGTTAGTCATATATGTTCAAGTTGTGCGAAGGGCTGATACCAGGAAGGCTTGTACTCATTGATGACGACAACATCAAGTATGCATAATATAAAGTCACTATCGTGGGACGATCATCAGTAGGGTAAAACTAATGTGTCTCATGATGGTCTAAACACAGCTCACGTTCCCTATTGGTGGGTGAACAAACCAACACTTTGGTGAATTCTGCTTAACAATGATAGGAAGAGCCGACATCGAAGGATAAAAAAGCAACGTCGCTATGAACGCTTGGTTGCCACAAGCCAGTTATCCCTGTGGTAACTTTTCTGACACCTCTAGCAATTCCTTAGGTCCAAGAGCAATTCCTT
The DNA here is from genome assembly GCA_012931725.1 of Litsea cubeba. Classification (NCBI taxonomy): domain Eukaryota; kingdom Viridiplantae; phylum Streptophyta; class Magnoliopsida; order Laurales; family Lauraceae; genus Litsea; species Litsea cubeba. Next base: position 147,986,382 of record CM022945.1, read on the forward strand.
ACCCCCTTCTCTTAGTTACTTTTGAAAAAAAAAAAAACATTTTCTATCATTTTCCAATATTTTGAAAATTCTGGAAATTTTCCATATTTTTTTGACGATTTTTTCAAAACGCACCGCTACGCTACGTAGCACTCACTTCATAGCGTGTAGCCCGCCACTATTGCTATTTTAATCCTTAGTGCATGCCCATGATTAATCTCAACACTATCTAGTTGAACATAAATGGCTAATCATATACTACAATGAAAGGCTATTAATATGTTATAGCTGAATAAAGGCAAGTGCTCCTATATATACATCACTCGGTGTTACTCTGCGAGTCACATAGTGGAGCCTACCTTATAATCAAATCGAATGGACCACCTAAACTCGGTGTTATGAAGCTTGTGGAGTTTTCACTGATCTAAATTGACTGGATAGTTAAAAATGAGTATTGTGTGGGGAGATTTCCAGAGCTCCAGGATTACGCTAAATCACAGCCATCAGATGGGATTAAGCACTATTACGTGCCATCCGCGTGCCGCCCACGTGGCGTCAGACTCGCCTTGGCTACCAGCACAGGGGCCCCGGCCGAAGTCAGCAGGTCCGGGCCGCTAGCGCTGAGCTCGGCTACCCCAAGCGCCCACCTCGGCTGAAAGCTCCACCTCGGCCGAAGGAACCGGGACGAAAGCCGAAGCAGGAAAGAATCTCCACTCGCGCCCTTCACACCCCACGTCGTCAGACACGTGGAGGAATTGGGGCGCGAGTCAGTGAGACAGATGCGACATCCAGCCGTCCACAATCTTCGCTAGATCCCTGACAGGACGGCATCCAGCGGCTGAGGCCAAATCAGGGCACGGCCCAAGGATAGATCCGATGGTGCCCCTACCGCCAGAGGCGCCCAACACAATCTGGCCCAACGTGACGCGCATTCAATGCGATATGGGCCGATCCGACTGGCATTAAATGCAAAGCGGGCTGGATTGGACCTCATTAATTACTTTGTGGGCTGATCGTGACTTCCCTGTCGAGTCATGGGACCCGCGCCCAGATATCATCCAAAGATACGACCCAAGCCTCTATAAATAGAGCCTCATTCCACATGCAAGGTATGCACAATCCAACAGAAAGAGCCGTTACTCTGTCTCTCTTCTTCCTCTCCTTCCTTTGTTCCAGTTCATTCACCGACTTTGGCATCGGAGAGCCTTGCGCCGCCCAGGCCAGGGTCCTCTGACCGTTTGCTCTCCCCTTTCAGGCTTTCAGGCGGCACCTAATCTTCATCACCTTGGATAAGTCCTCTAAGGCACCCCAGTTATTGTGGGTCATTATTTTCTGCACCTACAATTGGCACCGTCTGTGGGAAAGTAATATCCCAACCTTCCCAACCTCCTCAATCTCCCAGAAATCATGCCTCCGAAAGCTAGGAAGGGCGGAGAATCCTCGAGAGCAATGCTCGAGCAGCCAGCACCGTCGACGGACGTCCCTCCTCAAGGGCGGTCCCGAACGGTGCATGGCACATCTGCAGGCGAGGGCCGCTTAGGCTCGCAGCTCTACGTCGAGGTCCCCCTCCAAGAGGGACTCGAGGCCTCGCTCTCAGCAGACGAGATCACGCCACCCCGACGCGACGAGCGTCGGCATGAGCGTCCTCGGAAAGATAAAGCCGTGGCCGTAGAAGAGACGCGCCGCGTTCAACCTCCTGCCGCTGGAGGAGATGTCGCAGCTCAAAATGCTCTCCTCCAGAAGCAGGAGCGGTTAATCCGTGAGCTCCAGCAGCAACTGAGAGCCGCGCAAACTGCCTCGTTGAGGCAGGTCTCTGATCCTCAGGGAAAGAAGAGGGACGCCCCGAGCAGGGCAGCCCAGCCTCCTCGTGAGGATCTGAGAAACCATCTGGACCACAAGCGAAGCCAGATCCATGATGAAGGCTCAAGCAACAGCCGAAGTCATCATAGCCGCGATGGCCGAGCCCATAGCCATCACAGCCCGAACCACTCCAGGCGAAGACCAAGAGTGCCGACGCCAGAAAAGGACGACGAGCAGGAGCGATTCGACAAACGCATCAGGTTGGCTCTTCAGCACAACCTGGACATGCGGGACCAGAAACAGGTCTGTGGCCATACCGACCTGGGGGCCTCACCCTTCACGCGAGACATCGAACGGACCCCCTTGCCCAAAAAGTTCTCTGTCCCGCGGTTCGTCCCCTACGACGGACTGTCCGATCCATCCGCTCACCTCCGTCACTTCTCCCAAAAGATGTCCATCTGGGGGAACGAGGGCCACCTCAACTGCAAGATCTTCTCCTCCAGTTTGGGCGACCTCCCTCTGAAGTGGTTCTGCGCCCTCCCAGAGAAGTCAGTTTCGAGTTGGAAGGAGCTCCGGCTCTCTTTCTTAAAGAAGTTCCAAGCTTACAGCGTCGTCCCCAAGACAGAGGGGGACCTTCTCGCCCTGAGAATGAAGCAGGGCGAGAGCCTCGCAAAGTTCGCCCAACGATTCTGGGCGGTTTACAGCCAGGTCGAGGGCACTAGGGAGGAAATAACAATCTTTGCCTTCCAACATGCCCTGATCCCCGGCCACGACCTCCGGAAGGACTTGGTCGGAGACCCCCCAGAATCCATGCCGGCGCTAATGTCCCGGATAAAGCGCTTTGTCGCCCGAGAGGAAGATGAAATCCAGGCCCGGGAAGAGGACGAAAGCCCGGGCAGAAGAGCAGCCAGCCTCGGCAGAGAGGCGGGAGGCCCTTCCAGAAGCAGGAGCCCAAGCAGGCCTGGGTCGCTAGTTCGGCGAAGCCTACGTCGTCCAGATCTGGGGGCACTTGGAGGCCCAGACCTCCCACCAACGCCGGTCAGGGCGTCAATGTCGTCTTCAAGGAGCCGATATACCAGATCATGAACAAAATAAAGACCAAGCCGTTATTCAAGTGGCCTCCGCCCTTGAGGAATGAGCCCACCTCCGGCAGCCGAAGCAAGCTCTACTGCTCCTACCACAAAGGTAACGGGCACAAGACCGAGGAGTGCAAGTCTCTGAAGTGGTACCTGGAGAGGCTAGCCGGCGAAGGCCGCATTCCAGAGTTCGTCAAGGCAGAAGATGCCGGCGGCAGCGAGGGCCGAATTCACCAGAGCGCGGCTCGGGATCCAGACAGCGATGATTCCGAAAAAACCATTAACGTGATCCACCTGGCATCCTCAGCTCCCTCTCCCTCGTCTCGCGGAGGCTCGCAGGCCCGTGCCGAGGACAGGTGGGCATCGCACGGGAAGGAGGTGATGAAAGCCGAGCTCGGACCGGCATCCAAAAGAGCTCGCCGCGACCGACCTGCGATCTCATTCTCGGACAAAGATCTGGAGGGAATCCAGCTTCCCCACAACGACCCCCTGCTCCTCACAATGAAGCTAAGGGACTTTACCGTGAAGAGGATCCTCGTCGACTCCGGCAGCTCTTCCGAGGTCCTCTACTACGAGTGCTTCAAAAAAATGAACCTCTCGGAAGCAGACCTCACGGAAGTCCGTGCACCCTTGCTAGGGTTATCCGCCAGGCCAGTCTATCCCAAGGGTAGGATCACCCTGGAAACCCGAGTAGGCGGAGCCTCCGTGTTGGCCGACTTCCTGGTCGTGGACGCCCCTTCTCCCTACAACGTCATCTTGGGCAGAACGTGGCTCCACAAATTGGAAGCGGTCCCTTCTTCCCTCCACCAGAAGCTGAAGTTCGTACTCGAGAACAAGGAGGGCAAGATGGAAGTGGTCACAGTGGAGGGAGATCAGCAGCAAGCTAGGCAGTGCATGCTGGCCGCAGTCCCGGCAGAGAAAGAGCCAGAGCGTGTCAATCTCGCAGAATTCGAAAAAGGGCTAGATGAAATCGGCCGAGATCCCGAGAAAAAAAGTATTGAGGATCTGGCCGAGGTCAGGCTAGACTCTGCGGACCCAGATAGGTTCTTCCTGATCGGCACTCAGTTGCCAGACGAGGAGAGAGCCGAACTCTCAAGGTTCCTGATGCAGAACGTCGATGTCTTCGCTTGGAGCCCAAGCGAAATGCCTGGGGTCGACCCCGAGGTCATGTGCCACAAGCTAAATGTGGACCCCAGCCACAAGCCAGTAGTGCAAAGGGCCCGAAGGACAGGGCTGCAGCAGACGGACGCGGTCGTCGAAGAGGTCGACAAACTGCTGAAGGCAGGAGCCATCCGGGAAGTCCAGTACCCGGTCTGGCTGGCTAATACGGTGGTGGTTAAAAAGAAAACTGGTAAATGGAGGGTGTGCGTGGACTTCACAGACTTGAACAGGGCCTGCCCTAAAGATAGTTTCCCCCTTCCAAAGATTGATCAAATGATCGACGCCACCGCTGGCCACGACCGAATGAGCTTCCTCGACGCCTACAGAGGCTACCACCAGATTCCACTACACGAGCTTGACGAGGAGAAAACGTCATTCATAACCCCCCGCGGCACTTATTGCTACAAGGTGATGCCCTTGGGGCTAAAGAACGCGGGGGCGACGTATCAGCGCCTCGTGACAAAGATGTTCCAGGCTCAGCTCGGCCGAACGGTGGAGGTGTACATCGACGACATGGTCGTCAAATCAGTGCACTCCAGCGACCACCTGGCGGATCTCGGCCAAGTCTTCGGCATCCTTCGCGCGTTCAAGCTCAAGCTAAACGCTTCCAAGTGCGCCTTCGGCGTAGCCTCTGGTAAGTTCCTCGGTAGCTTGGTAACGCGGAGGGGGATAGAGGCCAATCCAGACCAGATCACCACGATCCAGGGCATCATGAGCCCTTCTACCACGAAAGAAGTCCAGAAGCTCACAGGAATGGCTGCGGCACTCAATCGCTTCATTAGCCGGTCATCAGATAAGTGCAGGCCTTTCTTTCAGCTTCTAAGGAAAAATTTAAAATTCCAGTGGACTCCTGAGTGCGACCAGGCGCTGGCCGTGCTCAAAACCTATCTGTTGTCACCACCCTTACTCTCCACCCCAACTCGGGGGGAGGTTTTGTATTTATATCTTGCGGTCTCGGATCACGCAGTGAGCTCCGTCCTCATCAGGGAGGACGAGGGAATTCAAAAACCAATTTATTACATGAGCAAGACCCTGCTCGATGCCGAGACCAGGTACCTTCTATTGGAGAAGCTCGCGTTGGCTATCGTTAGTGCCTCCCGCAAGCTCTCCCATTATTTTCAGTCCCACTCCATTGTGGTGATCACGGAGCATCCACTCCGTTCTATATTCCAAAAGGCTGACTTTTCAGGGCGAATATCGAAGTGGGCGGTTGAACTGGGGCAGTATGATATACAGTACCGTCCCCGAACTGCGATCAAAGCCCAGATCCTGGCAGACTTCATCGTCGAATTCATCTCGCCAAACTCGGCTCCGACCCAGCTCGGCACGGAACTGGGGGGCATAGGGCAGGAGCCCGAAGTGACCAAGGTCGAACAGTCTCCTGCCTCGGCATGGAAGATCTTTGTCGACGGATCGTCCACCTCCAAGAGAGCTGGCGCCGGCATAGTCCTCCAATCACTAGAGGGTCTGGTCATAGAGCAGGCCTTCACCTTGGACTTCAAAGCAACAAACAATGAGGCAGAGTATGAAGCACTGATAGCAGGGTTGAACAGCGCCCAAATCCTCGGAGCCCAGCACCTGGTGATCTTCAGCGATTCCCAACTGGTAACCAGCCAGCTCGCTGGAGACTACCAGGCCAGGGACGAAAGGATGGCGGCCTACTTAGCCCTCGCGAAAAAACTGCTGTCTCATTTCCAGAAGGCCGAGGTCAGGCAGATATCCCGAGATACCAACACGCACGCTGACGCGCTTGCCAGCCTAGCTTCCGCTGTCGAAGCCGGAAAGAAGAGGACCGTCGAGATTGGGTCGATATCAAGATCAAGCTTAAAACTCCACTCATCTCGGCTAATCCTCTGTGCTGTCCTCGGCCCAAGCTGGATGGATCCGATCATCGCTTACTTGAAGGACGATCAGCTCCCCGTGGACAAGACTGAAGCCCACCGAATCAGACTCAAGGCAGCTCGATTCTGGCTCTCTCCCGAAGGCAAACTCTACAGGAAATCCTTCACAGGTCCATACCTCCAATTCGTCCACCCGAGCAAGGTGGACAACTTCCTGTATGAGATCCACGAAGGAATCTGTGGCAATCACATAGGAGGTCGATCGCTGGCCTACAGGGCTATAAGCCAGGGTTACTGGTGGCCCTACATGCAGAAGGACGCGCAGGTGTACGCTAGGAAATGCTAGAAGTGCCAGAAGTTCTCCCACTCTCTCCATCAGCCAGCACAAGATCTGAGTCCCCTCTTTAGTCCATGGCCCTTCGCTCAATGGGGCCTGGACATTGTAGGGCCTCTCCACCGAGCTCCAGGGAACAAGAGATGGTTGATAGTCGCCACGGATTACTTCACAAAATGGATAGAAGCCGAGCCGTTGTCCTCCATCACGGACAGGGATTCCAGGAACTTCGTTTGGAAAAACATCCTAACGAGGTTCGGCATCCCCAGGACCCTGATTTCGGACAACGGGACTCATTTCGACTCCAAATCCTTCAAAGACTTCTGCCAAGAGCACGGCATCAGGAACCGTTACTCCACTCCGGCATATCCTCAGAGCAACGGCCAGGCCGAGATCTCTAACAAAGTGATCCTGGACGGCCTGAAGAAGCGACTGGACAAGGCAAAGGGAAGATGGGTAGAGGAGCTTCCGAGCGTACTATGGGCCTACAGAACGACTCCAAGACGGTCCACCTCGGCGACACCTTTCTCTCTGGCCTACGGGATGGAGGCGGTCATTCCTTTAGAAATCGGCCTACCCACCCTGAGGACAGAGCTGGTCGACCAAGGCCGAAATGAGACGAACCTGGCAATGGAGCTGGACCTGGCAGACGAGCGCCGAGAAGCAGCAGCCCTGCGACTGACCGACTATCAGCAGCGGCTGGCCAGGGCATACAACCAAAAAGTCAGAGAAAGAAGCTTCTCCGTGGGAGAGCTGGTTCTAAAAAAGACCCTGCCAGCTGACAAAGAACCAAACGAAGGGAAGCTGGCCCCGAACTGGCACGGCCCGTTCAGGGTAGTCTCATTGGCGGGAAGATCATCCTACAAGCTCGAGGACTTAGAGGGCAAGCCACTGCCGAGGCCATGGAATGCATCCCACCTAAAGAAGTTCTATTTCTAAAGATGTAATGAGTCTCAGAATCAATGAAAGCAGCTTTTGCCCTGTCATCAATCTGTCATCTCTCTTTGACTGACTCCGGCAGCTCTGGGTCTACCGCCCTGGAAAAGGCTTCGAGTTCAAACACTCAGTCATTTCCTAAAGCTCTGGGTCTACCGCCCTGGAAAAGGCTTCGAGTTCAAACACTCAGTCGTTTCCTAAAGCCCTGGGTCTACCGCCCTGGAAAAGGCTTCGAGTTCAAACACTCGGTCGTTTCCTAAAGCCCTGGGTCTACCGCCCTGGAAAAGGCTTCGAGTTCAAACACTCGGTCGTTTCCTAAAGCCCTGGGTCTACCGCCCTAGAAAAGGCTTCGAGTTCAAACACTCGGTCGTTTCCTAAAGCCCTGGGTCTACCACCCTGGAAAAGGCTTCGAGTTCAAACACTCAGTCGTTTCCTAAAGCGCTGGGTCTACCGCCCTGGAAAAGGCTTCGAGTTCAAACACTCAGTCGTTTCCTAAAGTTCCGGGTCCATACACCCCTCGAGATCATTGTCGAACTCATGCTCGCACAGCCGAGATCAACGGGATTCTGGGTTCACCTCGGCGCAAGGCAGTTCGCCTCGGCCAATGCTAGCCCATTTCGGCCAAGGTCAGTTTTTAAGAAGGAAAGAGCAGTGCAAGCACTGAAGTGCAAAAAAGCAGCACAAAAATACAAGTGTTACAAAACAGTGCGAAGAAAGTAAAAAAGAATACAAAAACACTGTACACAGATTGAGTGATCACAAAACTCGTCCTTTTTATTCATTGTAATTACTTCATTACAAGGGTTACAGAAAAGAGAACAAAGCACAGAAAGGAGGCTCGCAGTCCTCTAAAAGGAGAAAAAGAAATAAAAACTGGGAGGCTCTGATCTTCACCGACTCTTCAGGATGCAAGCTCGAAGACTCCGGTCCGCTGTTTGGAGGCTTTGAGGGACTCTGAATTCCACCGAGCTCTACAACACGCTTTGGTTGGTCAGACCAAAGCATTCAAGAGCCCCTCCAGTTCGGAGGCCCTGGACCTCGCTGAGCTCTTCAACACCCTACGGTCAGTGAGACCAAAATTTGAAGAGCGGTGCCTCGATCCTGCCCTCCGCTCTGCGGTCTTGATATACCGCAAGGGGCGCGTTCCGACGCAGGACCCTGCAGGACCACCAGACGCAGAGGGCGCCACCAACCCACGGTTGCAGAAGACTCCCATGCAACCGGACCGGGGAGGGTTGGCCGTGGACCCGCGTTCAGAGAGCGCGTGGTCCACGAGGAACGCTTTCAGAGAGCGCGTAGACCACGACGGACTTCCCCCCTCGGAGAGAGCCGTCCTCAGGCGCAGGGGTTCCCCCCGGATCGAATATTTCTAAAGGTCTACCGGACATGGCTCCTACGTCTATGTGAATTAAGCTATCCTAATTTCTTTTCTTTTCCTCTCCCATGGCGAGCCTACCACCTCTACTTATAGGAAGAAGAAGGGCCCGGTCTCCGAAGGAAGTTATGAGGCGAAGTCTCCCATGCGTTACGCGGGAAGCACGTCTTCCTGTATGATGACCAGCGATCCCTATGGCGCCACGTGGAGCCGTTCGCCCGTTTCCCTCATCGGCCGTATCGCCATGCTTACTGCTATTTATGGTCTCCAGAATACGGAGAATCGGCACAGATAGCTATGAAGACCGTTCGACTCTCCCAGACTCGAGGGTCGCGCATCACATAAAAGGCATTCAATACCCCACTCAGAAACAAAGAGAAATAAAGGAGCTCTGTTCTCATTAAAAGCGAAGGCTGTTACAGGGCTGAAAGCAATACATATAAAAGGTAGAAAGAGACAGTCACAAAGACCAAAAGCAAGAAGAGGCGAGACTACTGTGGCTTCGGCGACTCCACCAGGTCGATCACCGTATCTGATGGACCAGCGGCATCGGCCGCGACCGCAACCTCGCTTGGAGTGTCGCCGGCAGTAGAGGCTTTGACGAGTACCTCACCCGAAGCGGGGGCAGAAGAGGCCTCGCCTTGAGGCATGGCCGAAGCATCGCTGGCGACCGGGGCGTCGCTCGGGGCCGGGGCAGCTGGGGCAGCATCCGAGGCAGGGTCAGCTGCGGGGGCGCCGACCGGGGCGGGTACTTCGGCAGATTCCGATAGACCGGGTGGTCCTCGGGAACCCCTGCGCGCCTCAGCGCGGCCAAGCACCCTTCCTCGAACAAGATGGAGGTAATTTCCTCCACCTGCCTCTCGTACTCTTCGGTGGCCTGGTCCACTCCCCTTTGGAAAGAAGACTGCGCCTCAGACAGCAAGGAAGCCTTCTCTTTCTTCAGCTCGGCATTCCCCGACTTAAGCTTATCAATTTCGGCGCGCCCAGCCAGCACTTCACCACGCAGCTTCGTCGCCTCAGCCGCCGATTCAGACCTCGACCTGGCTAGTTCAGACTCAAGCTCGGCGATCCTTTTGGTCTTCGTCCAGATGTCACCCTTCAGTTGGTGAGCCTGCGATGTGAGGTCGGTAGCGTTGGCCAAGGCCGCCTCCAGCCGGGTAGCCGCCTCGGCGCTCCTCCTCCTCAGCCCTTCCAGCTCTTTCTTTAACCTCTCCCCCTCAGACTCTAGCTGGGCGACCTTTGCGACATTCCTTTCACTCCTCTCCATCACAGTCAGGAGCCTTTGCACGTTCTACAAAAAGAGAAAGTATGTCAAACAAAAGCAGCCAAGCTGAGGCATTTGAAGAAAAGCATTGAAGATACTCACTAGAAGATTAGCCTGGATCGACGAGACCATCAGGCTCTCATCGTCGTACCTCCCGTGCAATTCCATGTCTCGCGGCAAGGCACAGGCTTTTGCGAGGGCCCCAATGACGTTGGCGTTCCCCAACAGCCGGTCCTCGACGTTTAGAGGCTTCCCAGGCTGCGTCTCCATCCTGGGTCTCCATGCCGCAGGGGCAGCTCGAGGTCCGGAGGCCGGTCCGGATCCTTGCCCCACCGGGGTGGTGAGCTCGCGTGCCGCCCCGCTGGCCGGCGCACTTTTTTCAGACGGAGCCTCGACTCCGGGGGCCCGCACAGGAGTTTTACCCTTCGGAGGCTGTTCAGCCCCCGAGTCCTTCTCCCCCACCTTGGACTTCTTCCTGGGTGGGGACCCCTCCCTCGGGCGATCCGGCGAGCGTCGCCGCACTCCCTCGCTCGGAGCAGGGGCAGGAGCAGAAGTGGCACCGACACCCCTCGAGCCCGAAGCCGCGCGGGTGCTGGCGGACGATGGTGTCGCAGAGGAGGAAGATCTCTGCCTGAACTTGGCCGCCAGATCCTTGACACCGGGCGCCCTTGAACCTCCCTCCATTCTTTCTTCCCAGTCGGACGAATAGGCGTCCACTACCTCCGTCAGATTCGGCAGTTCCGAACTAGAGGTGGATGCCTCAGCGCCGGACGCGGCTCGGCTCGCCTCGCGGCAGGATCGTTCAAAGGGATCCCGGCAGGCACGGCAACGGTAACAGCAGGATGATCAGGTTGCGCCTCGTCCTCCGGGGCTGCTCCGATTCTCCTATAGTGGCCACGGTACCTCGGCGTGTACCCTAGCAGTTTCCAGGTCGATCTGGTCTCGTGCCCCTTGTATCTTTCGACCTTGTTAAGGTCGTCAACGTTCCTCCTCTAGCCTTCGCTCGCAGCCCGGCGTCGCCTTGCACCCAGTTCTGCACCACAAACAGACATTGTCAGCTCGGCATTGTCAAAATCAAGCAAAACAAATAGAGAAAAGAAGCAGTGTTTACTTGGGACAGTCCCGGGGCGACGAGGGACCATCAGCCTCCTGCTCTCGCCGGCGCCGAATTCCCAGTCCCCCGACACACAGAAGAGATCTTCCTCGGCGTTCTTACTAGAATCCTCCAAGGCCAGGACGAAGCCTCTTCGTTGCTGCTTCACCCGGAGATAGTACTTACCTTCCCCAGCCTTGCAGATATCATAGGTGTCCTCGATGTCATGGACACCCAGGTTGGTCCCCAAGATCTCGTTCAGCTTCGTCGTGCCCATGATGACTTTGTAGCCATTGGGCATCAGCTGGCACGGGGTAATAAACCAGGCGCTAAGGCAAGCCCTAAGCAGGGGGTGCAGAGGGAATCTGACCCCGCCCTCGATCACGGAGATCAGAGGGAACGGCATCCAGCCGCCGGAAAAGCGACGCGCGGCATAGTCAATGGGATCCGCCGGCTTGAGGCGGACTCCCTCCGGGATACTGTAAGTGGCCCTAAACCTAGCTATGCCCTCGTCAGTATCTAACCGAAACCTAGGAGTGCCCATGTCTAAAGGGGGAAAACGACGGAGTTAAACCCTAGAAGTCGAGAAACCCTAAGAAAAAAACAGACAGAGGCACGAAGTTACTTACAAAGATGAAAGGGCAAGTCAAGGACGGCTCTGGGCGTGTCCTACGGTCGTCCCCGCTAGACAGATCTCGAGCAGCAGAGCAGAAATCAAAGGTGAAGGTGAAGGCAAAAGGAAATCAGAAACAAGAAAGAAAGAAGACGACCCTATTTATGGAAAGGGAACCCTCGTTGCGCGCCACTTTCGAATTTGAGGGAACAGACTTCGCAATCCGCGTCCGTTCCATCAATGAGACAACGCAATCAGTGGAGGAGTTACACGTGTAGCCGTCGGTTCGCTTCTCAGAACGGGCAGGACAGAGCATTTATTGCTTCAGAAAAGTTGAAGCGACACCAGGCAATGATCGCCGCATCCCCAGACAGATTTTCTAGCTTTCGACCACTAAAGGCTAGGACGCTTGAGAGGTCAAAAGCTAGGGGGCAATTGTGTGGGGAGATTTCCAGAGCTCCAGGATTACGCTAAATCACAGCCATCAGATGGTATTAAGCACTATTACGTGCCATCCGCGTGCCGCCCACGTGGCGTCAGACTCGCCTCGGCTACCAGCACAGGGGCCCCGGCCGAAGTCAGCAGGTCCGGGCCGCTAGCGCCGAGCTCGGCTACCCCAAGCGCCCACCTCGGCTGAAAGCTCCACCTCGGCCGAAGGAACCGGGACGAAAGCCGAAGCAGGAAAGAATCTCCACTCGCGCCCTTCACCCCCCACGTCGTCAGACACGTGGAGGAATTGGGGCGCGAGTCAGTGAGACAGATGCGACATCCAGCCGTCCACAATCTTCGCCTGATCCCTGACAGGACGGCATCCAGCGGCTGAGGCCAAATCAGGGCACGGCCCGAGGATAGATCCGATGGTGCCCCTACCGCCAGAGGCGCCCAACACAATCTGGCCCAACGTGACGCGCATTCAATGCGATATGGGCCGATCCGACTAGCATTAAATGCAAAGCGGGCTGGATTGGACCTCATTAATTACTTTGTGGGCTGATCGTGACTTCCCTGTCGAGTCATGGGACCCGCGCCCAGATATCATCAAAAGATACGACCCAAGCCTCTATAAATAGAGCCTCATTCCACATGCAAGGTATGCACAATCCAACAGAAAGAGCCGTTACTCTGTCTCTCTTCTTCCTCTCCTTCCTTTGTTCCAGTTCATTCACTGACTTTGGCATCGGAGAGCCTTGCGCCGCCCAGGCCAGGGTCCTCTAACCGTTTGCTCTCCCCTTTCAGGCTTTCAGGCGGCACCTAATCTTCATCACCTTGGATAAGTCCTCTAAGGCACCCCGGTTATTGTGGGTCATTATTTTCTGCACCTACAAGTATAATCTTTTATTTAAAACCATGAGAATTGTGAGTCACAAATCAAGGACTTATAGTCATTTCATTGACTTCAGATCTCATATATGAGGTGGTATCTCCCATGATCCATAGGGCCTCAAGTGGACTCCATAACTGTCTCCAGCTTGTCCAGGAGCAGAGCCCACTCTTAAAACCTATGCATAACTAGAGTATATGGGGCTTCGAGCTGGCTCAATTCTCACCCGATAAGGGGCCTGGACCCAAGACTGGGGTTGAGCCTGACTCCTTGGGTCCCATTCAAATTGTTAGACCTTGAACTCAGTCGGATTTGGGTTGAACCTGTGTCCACTAACAGACCTGATCAGGCCCGTCCAAAATATAATCAACGTACATTCAGGTTTTATAAAGGCTTGCTTATGATGGTGATTAGATAAGGTGGCAGTTTATCATGTGGCATGCATGGGAGCCAAAAGCATGTTTTATTTTGTAAAACATAAAATAGAGCCATTTTGATTTGGATGCTCGAAGCATGTTTTATTTTGAAAAAGCCAAATTCTCTCTCAGAGCCATTTTGTATTTTCCCTTTTTTTCTCTGGCTCAAATTCTTGAGCCAGAGAATTATTGATTCTTTTGTTCCATCCAAATTTTGGGCCAAAGCTGTTAACACTGCTGTATACTTGATAAATCGTCAATTTACCCATACCTTACAAAATTGGTCTCCTTTTTATTGCTTTTTTAAATCCCAACCTGATTACAATATGTTACATACCTTTGGTTGCACTTGCTATGTTCTTTTACCACTACATGAGCGTAATAAACTAACTAGCCAGGCAACTAAATGTGCTTTTTTGGGTTATTCTATTACACAAAAAGGATTCATTTGCTATGAGACTCTTCAAAGGAAAACACACGTCTCTCGCAATGTTGTGTTTGTTGAACACATCCCATAATTTCATTCTCTTCCTTCATCATCATCATCTTCTTCTTCTTCTTCCTTTTTCCTTTCTACCAATTTTCCCTCCTCTCTCCAATGATCCAGTATTTGATAAATTTTCACAGGGTCTTGTGTACCAGCGACGACAGTCTAAAGTTATTCCCACTCCAACCCCTCTCCTTGAGACAGCACCCGGTCCTACTCCTGAAAATGACACCACCATGCCCAATCTTCGTCGCTCCGCTCGTATTTCTCGACCACCTGAACGGCTGTCCCTCTTCTCCAGCCTCCAATCTGTTGCACTACCTCGTTCTTACAAACATGCAGTTGTTCATGAGTGCTGGAATGCAACAATGAAGGAAGAACTTAAGGCATTTGATGAGAATCAAACTTGGGATCTCGTATCTTGTCCTCCTGATATTACTTCTATTGGTTGTAAATGGGTTTACACTGTTAAGCTCAAGGCTGATGGTTCACTTCATCACTATAAAGAACGCCTGGTTGCTTTAGGAAATAATCAAGAATATGGATTAGATTATGATGAGACTTTTGCCTCGGTGGCTAAGATGACAACCGTTTGGACTGTGATAGCTTTTGCAACGATTAAGTCATGGCCCTTTCTTCAAATGGATGTCAAGAACGCGTTTCTTCATGGCGATCTTAAGGAAACCGTTTACATGCGTGTGCTAGATGGACTTGATGCACCACCAAACTTTGAGTGTCGTTCTTTGTATGGATTAAAACAAGCTCCTAGAGCTTGGTTTGAGAAATTTTGCCACACTTTCATTCATTTTGGGTTTAAACAAAGTCATTCAGATCATTCACATTTTATTCAGAGAACATCTCGAGGTATCACCATCTTATTGTTTCTGGCAGTGATAGTTATGGAATTCAGCATTTACACCAAATACTCCAGTCCTCTTTTCATATGAAAGATCTTGGTGCATTGACTTAATTTATGGGAATGGAGGTTCATCACTCTGACCGTGGGACTATGCTAACCCAGAGAAAGTATACTCAGGAGTTAATTGATATGGCACGCCTTAATGATTGCAAACCGGTTAATACACCCATGGAAGTTAATGTTAAGTACCATAAACAGTATGGTGACCCAATATCTGATCCTACTTTGTATCATAAGTTAGTTGGGAGCCTCATTTATTTGACTTCGACTCGACTGGATATCTCTTATGCAGTGAATATTGTAAGCCAGTACATGTTTGACCCAAGACATCATCATTTCGCTGCTGTTTTCCGCATCCTCAGATATCTCCATAGAACTTTGGGACGGGGTTTGTTTTTTTCATCTTCATCTCTACTGCATCTCTCTGCTTATGCTGATGCTGATTGGGCAGGTTGTATTGATACTCGCCCGTCTACTACTGGTTGATGCATGTTTTTAGGGTCTTCCATCATTTCTTGGAAATGCAAGAAGCAAGAGCATGTTTCAAAATTATCTACTGAATCAGAATATCGTGCCATGTCTTCTGCTTTTTCTGAGATCGTATGGCTTGTTGGACTTCTCGTTGAACTTGGAATTAAAATTCTTACTCCTATTCCTTTGAATGCTGACAACACTAGTGCAATACTGATTGCTCAAAACCCCTTTCTTCATGAGCGGACGAAACATATTGAAGTTGACGCTCATTTTGTTCGGGAAAAACTTCAGGAAAATCTTCTCACTACCTCATGTTTCGTCGACTGATCAAATTGTAGGCATCTTCACTAAAGCTATGTCTAAAGATCGACATCAATTTCTAATATCCAAATTGATGCTTGTTAATTCGCATCAATTTGATGGGGAGTGTAAAGGAACATAGTTTTATGTGTCTCTCAAAGCACCACCAATGTAGCCACCAATGTACGTCTTCGTAGATTAGCAATACTATACTGATAAGCATATCCAAAGGGATTGCTGACTAGGAACATTGATTTATATAGATCTAATTGATTGTAATACCCCTTATCAAGGGATTGTAATTGACTTATGATAGGAAGGAATGTATCTATATAAATGAGGGCTCGGTCATCCAAAGAGGACCTCGATTCATTGTCTTCATATATTATTCTCTCTCTCTCTCTCTAAGTGACAATAGGAAGTGTATTTCAAGAACATTCATAAATCTGGTGGTGCTAATTCTTCCTATTCTCGCATAATGACCATTGCTGTAGTGTCTACCGACATCAAACAAAAGAAAAAATTGCATTTAGTAATCCATCAAGTATTTAAAAAGGAAAAGAGAATCAAAGGCTTAAAAAATCAAAATTCAGGATTTCTGGACAAAAAGAAAATAAAGGAGAAGATAACTACGAACTTCTTCTATTCATATGATTTTTTTTTCTTTTCTTTTCCTTTTCTTTTATCTGAATTGCAGATTGTATTAGAACGGTCAGAATCTACATTGGCTTTTAAAATGCAAGCCCCAAAGAGAGTCCGGCAAAGACATTTCAGGAGCAGAAGTTAAAAGTCTTTACTATTGATGCAGTGGTAAAACTTTTGGCTCCCATGTGGCATGCATGGGAGCCAAAAGCATGTACATAATATGTCAAGGCTAGAATGTCTGGTCCATTACTGTTATTACAGTAATCCACTATCATAATTCAAACCATATTTTCCAAAATGAGAATACAATAGAAATCCTCAAGCAGGGCTGTGGGCGGGGGATCACGTGTTCCAAACTTTATATAATCCCATTCACTTTCTTCTCTGTAGTCGATGTGGGACTCCGGGTCCTCCCTATAGTCAATGTGGGACTCCGGGGCATCACAATCCACCCCCCTTAAGGCTGTACGTCCCTGTGCAGTAGCCTGCCAGCCCTGTTGGCCCGCCCACATGAAAACCCGCCCACTTGCACTAGGCCACAGCAGGGACCCACACTCGAACTAGTCGAGAGTCGGCTCTGATACCATTTGTAATGCCCCACCAACACCCTTGCATGGTCCGGAGAGATTAGTAGATTTGGATCAATTAGAGACCATATACATAGAAGATTAAATTTTTAAACACTGGTATGCAAATGGATTTGGATGCTCGATGCATGAATCTACTCATATGCCGGGTCCCTCATTTTTTTTTATCTAAAAGTTCATCAATTTTTTAGGCCACATAACTTGAGATGGCACCATTCACTAAATGTAATGTTGCTATTCTCTTGGCACCATTCACTAAATGTAAATCCCTCACAAGCACCATTCCACATTTAGGTCCATTCACTAAATGTACATATTTACACACTCTTGGACCTAAGGAATTACAAGCCTGGCCTTAAAGGTCTTAAAAGGGTTTCATGCTATCCACCAAATATTTGCTAGGCCTGTGAACATGGATGCTGCTAGTGATGCTTGTTGTCTTCCCGTGCATCTAAAGACTTCATAAATGTTTTCAGTATACTCTAACCAATCATTTGCAGCTAATGGATCTTCCTGTCCCGTAAACTCCTTTGGACCCCTTTTCCAGAAACGATCAAACAAGGCATTGTGATCATTTTCCCTGTTGATGACAATCTGAGTGCCTGGTGGTGGAGCTAGAACCGGTTCAGGCATTCTATCTAACACATCCAACAATTGCCTTTACATCTGTGCCATATCCCTTGCATGATCCTCATCCTTCTTGGCCATTTGCTCCTGCAGTCTAGCCTGAGTCTCATGTGCTTGTGCCTGTAGCCTGGCTTTATTCTCATTTGCCTGACACTGTTGGTCAAGCACAGCGTGCATCATCTGTTGAAATTGATTCTGCATAGTTGAATCTAGGATATTCTCTTCAAGTGGCCCTGCATGTTCATTGTTGCTTGTAGTGAGATTGTCGTTTACTGGTCGCTTACGAGGTTGCATAACGCTGCAAAACAAGGTGTTAACACATAAAAAATCAAGTATAGGGTGTAGACATTGCTTACATCATTCTAACGGAAGTCTAACGAATTCTTGCCACGTCCTTAGGATTTATAGTTTCTTTTAATTGCCTAAAACACGCTCTGATACTAGTCTGTCGCGACCCCGGACCGGGTCCCCGACCTAATCCGGGATCTCTTGCGAACTAATGGTGATGATGATGATGCCATGCCAAGTGCAATGGTTTAATTGGCCCATACGTACACGGATTTAAGAAGAACATTTCATTCGTGCACGTGATTTCCCACAGGGTTCCGCGGTGAGGATTACACATGCAAGTCGTTCACATTCATTCGGGGTGGGGAAGCGTGTAGCAAATCAAATATAACAATTCATGATGTCAGAGTGAGCAATGATCAATAGCATTTCCCAAAGTAATGTTATAGTAGAGTTTATACAAAAGATGAATTAGTTTATCCTTCCCAAAAAGTAATGGCCAAGGCCAGTGCATCCAAAAGAATTCCCCCAAAATGTGTCGTATCTCACTGCTTGACCAAATGCCTACACGACATCGTCATCTTGCCAGTCACCTACGCGATGCGGCTCACCGTCCGCCGCCTCCGGCTCCTAAAAGGCAACGGGGTCTGGACCTGAGTACCAAAGAATGGGTCAGACACGACGGTCTGGCAGGTGGGTGAAAAGATATAACAATAAAGTAAAACAATGATACCTTGAAAAACAGTAAAACCAGTATAAACAATGAATTTCATGAAATAGAATGCATCATTTATTAGAAAAGACATGTGCAAAAGAAAATATGTAGAGGTACCAACGAATTGGGAACTAGCAAGATGGCAACCACACAAAGCTAAATCCTCTCTCACTAAAGTGATGAGATCACATCGGCCGTTGACCTCAGTCATACAAGGTGAGGAGAGTCAACGATCAAATATAAATACATATATAACTATACGAGACCATGGTAGCGAACCGGGTATCGGGACGATATAGGATCCAGGCTGTAGCTGGCGGGACGGGAGGGGGATCTCAAGTCGGTGGATCAGACCGACAAGGTCGTCCAAGCTTAGTGGCGCCGACTCATAGGTCATGTGCAAGAAATCGGGACAAGTACATATATCAATATGAAGTAAAACACTTACACAAGCGGGACGGGGTGCCCATAGGCACAAATCACACATTTGTATCGGGTTATGCATAAACGGGGCGGGCAACATGCTAAAATACAATTTTGGTATCTCCAGGGCATGACTAGTCATACATCATGAGTATCGAGAAGTACATATAGAAAATTCGGGTAAAGTAAGACATAATGGATTTCCAAAATACTCTGGACCATACATTGAGGGTTCAAGGTTTAGATCAAGGCGTATAGGGGTCCCGTATGCTGGTATTGCCATTGGCTTGGTACTCTGTAGAAAGTGGCGGCATTCCAAGTCCCTTATACAAATTGACAAGTCCCAAAATCCTCAATGAATCTCCGTGATGGGGTTTCTCATTCCACCAGACTCCATACAACACTCCCTCGGTCTCACCAATGCATTGGGGCTCCAAACAAACCTCCCCAAGCCTTAAAATCATGGTTTCAGACTTCCCTACATCAACGCAAACCTGTAGTGCAGATGGCTCGAGCGGACCTGAAGTTCGCTCGAGCCACCAGCTCTCTGGAAGGGGTTCGCTCGAGCGGACCTGCCAAGGTCAGGTTGGCTCGAGCGACTAGAAGGTTGGCTCGAGCCAACGGGCCTCTGTGAGGGGTTCGCTCGAGCGAACTGTCACAGAAACCTGTTTCTGATGTGCAGTCAGGCTCCTTCCTTTCTTCTCTTTTCATACTTCTTTGAGCACCCTTTTTACGCATAAATGAGGGCCTCAAAAACCTCCTCTAAGCCCCATATAATCCACCCTCCAAATACAACCAACTCTCACATTCAACCCCCATTTCATCAAAAGAAAACCCATCATAAGTAAAGATCAATAGGTAGCATAGATCAAGATTTCACCAAAACAAGTTGTAATATTTCCAAGATATAAACAAGAGAGAAAGACCAATTAAGATGCATTTTCAAAGAAAGAGAAACCATAGCAAGAAAGGGATATGAAAACACCTATGAAATTATCAAAAACAATAATGTAGATCAAGATTTTTCCATAAACATATTAACATTCAACACTAACCCAATCATCCACTTGCCTTAGGTCCAAGCTTAGCAAATAAAGCTTCTAATCACCCTCCAATGCCACAAAACACCAAGCTACACAAAAACCCCCAAATTGAACCCATTTAGAAACGCTAAATGGTCAAAACGAAGAATGAGATAGAAAAAGCTTGAAAGGATAAAGGTGAAGCATTTCTAGAGCTAGGAGAGCATATCACTAGGAGATTGGAAAGGTTACATACTTATAGAATCTTCAATGGACAAGGCTAGCTCAATGGAAGCTCCAATGTTGATGGATAATGGTGTCCAAGGAAAGCTCCCATGGAGAGGAAGAAGATGATGGAGACTGATGATGCCAAAAATAGGTTTCGGACACCACCGGTCAAGTAATAAATGCTAGGTGAAAATGTAGTAAATAAATGAGAGAGAGAGAGGGAATTTATAGTGGTTCGGTCTGTATGACCTACGTCCACTTTGAATATGGTGATCTTTGATTGATAAGGTGGATTACAAGCGAGAGAGAGAGAGTAAGATGTTCCTTTCCTCAGTGATAAGAGGGCTCCTCTATTTATAGTCCTCCCCTAACAGATGGGGACGACTTCTCTTTGGAGCCTCAGAGCTGTCCTCGAGGGACGGGCCAGGTGGAGGCAGGTGAGATATTCTCCGCAGGAATTGGTAGAAGCGGGACTGCTTCCAAAGCGACGTAGATGCCTGCCTTGACTTGGTCACTCCGTGGATCTGGACCTGGGCTTCCCTGGTGGATTTGGATCTGGCTCATCATATTCTAGGCCACTTGGGCCTGACTCATCAGAGACCATTTTTGATTTGGTGCAAGGTTGGTAGAGGATTGGAGATGAAGAAGCAAGGAAAAGAGAAAACCCTAGGGCAGCTGGCCAACTTCTCCCACAAGGTGTTTAGAGCAAGAAGGAGAAGAGAAGAAGGTGGGTTCTCTTTATATATTAAGTGGAGTGGGTCCCAAAACTTAAAAAGATTGATGGGCTAAAAACATGGTTTTCCGGGCCTCGAATGAGTTCGACGAAGAAGGAAAAGTTGTTTGTCGAAATTTCTAGTTTCCAAAAAGTATATGTTTCACGGGTTTTGGTGACATCGAAAATAGTGTCCAGATTTTTTTTGAGTAAAAAGACCATTTTGCCCTCAAAGTTGGAAAAGTAGAGTTTCGGGGCCTCGAATGGGGACGGGGTCAACATGAATGTTGTAGAGATTAACGTGATGGTTCAAACGAAGGAAAACATGAATTTTTTGGAATCTCGAATAATCCCCCATATTATGCAAAGTCACTAAAAGAAACTCCAAAGGGTCCCACTAAATCAAGAAGGCTCTCAAAATTTTCCAAAGCTATATAAAAGCTATTCTAGCCCAAAACTTAATCAAAATCCACTTATCTCTCTTAGAGCTAAAATAAAACTTAATTAATGCTAATCGCGGTCTCTTGGGTCGGGGTCGTACATTTTGTATGACAACCTTAAAACCGTTCATGGGTCGAGGGGGGTATGAGGCAATGAAAATACCAATTGAATTGAATTTGGGTCTCCCTAAGCCCGAACCCAACCCACCCCATTGCCAACTAATTGTCACGGCCTTTCAATCAATTTTTACATTTGTTCAATTTTTTTCTTTTTATACTCATTTTCTCGTTCTTCATTTCTTTACTCTCTCTTTTCTCCTTTTTTTCTCTCTTTCAAATCACACCTTTTTGGTGCGGGCTCTTCTTCCTATGGGAGGAGGCTTCTTTCATGGTTGTGGCTTTTCTCCTAACGAGAGCATGCTTCTCTCTCATGCTTGGGTTCTCTCATGGTGCCAATCCTATTGGCTGGTACCACATAGCCTTTAGCAAAAATTAGATGCCTCTTTAGTGGTGATGAATGAATATTCTAATATATATCCAAACCCCTTATTTGGATGGAACCATGCAATTTGGGGTATCTTGAAGTAAGTCACCATTCGTGATCTTATACAAAAGGCTAAAATGTGGGCTAACATTAATCGTATTTTAAATGTTTGTTTCGATGTGAAGTAAGTTTGGCCAGCTTAACCACCTGCAGGTTGGATTAAACTTGACGTAATCAACATTCTCTAGCCACATGCAAATTAGGTAAAAAAGTAAGTTAATATTCCTCTTTATTAAAGGCTTGTTTAGATGTAAAACTAAATTATGTGTGGGTTTTTTCTTCCTTCCTCTTTGTCCACTTAAATCACTTGGTTAGAACCTGCTTTACCACTACATCAATAGTAGATTCATCTTAATAATATAACTTTATTTATAAGATGCTTTTAAATTCATTTGAGTAGCTTTCTCCATTCAAATTTTGAACACACTTTTTTTTTTTTTTGTAATGATAAAAGTAAATTTAACCGAACACAATAGAATTAAGATTCTTCAACCCCACTTATCTTAATTTGGATTGTAGGAGTTGTGATGCGAACTCACACTAAACATGTCCCTGACCAATGTGAATCTTCCCAGAAGAAGGATGCCCAAACTGGCCTACTAGGCCTAAGTCTAGAACTTTTTTTTTTTTTGAGTTTCTCCTGGTTCTACTCTTGCAAATGCAAAAAAAAAAAAAAAAAAAAAAAAAAAAAAAAAAAAAAAAAAAAATCACCTCATGATGTTAGTTTTTTTTTTTTTTCCTGAAACCTCATGATGTTAGTTAAAAACCGTTTCCTTTTGCCTTGTTCAGGTTGTAACTCAACATGTTTTCTCAACCTTTTCTTCCACCATTACTCTCCTTCAAACCGCTCAAATCTCTTATAATAAAACCTCGAAACCTCCTTTTCTTCTCCTCATCCCCAAGATACCAAAGACTCACCAAGCAAACATGCCTTCATCTTCTCCAAGCCTGCAAATCCATGAAAGAGCTCAAACAGATCCATTCCCAAATCTTCAGAGCATGTCTCCACCAAAACACGGATCCCCTCAACAAGCTCTTACTCTCCTGCACCTCCCCAGAATCTGGAAATCTGCACTATGCAGAAAAGATCTTCAAAACCATTCAAGACCCATCTCTCTTTATCTACAATCTGATGATCAGAGCTTTTGTAAAGAAGGGTAGCATGAGAAAGTCCATTTGGGTCTTTGCTAGATTGAGGGAAGACGGCCTTTTGCCGGATAATTTCACCTTTCCTTTGGTTCTTAAGGCAATGGGCTGTTTAAAGGTAGTCTCAGAAGGGAGAAAGACTCATGGGGTTGTGATAAAAACTGGGTTAGAATTTGATTCTTACGTCAGGAACTCGCTCATGGACATGTATGCTGAAATGGGTCTGGTTGAAACGTTTGCAGAAGATGTTTGAGGAAATGCCCTGATAGAGATTTGGTTTCTTGGAATGTCATGATATCTGGATATGTAAAGTGTGCGCGATTCAAGGATGCAGTTTCCATTTTTAGGCAAATGGAGGGGTGCGGAGTGCAGCCTGATGAGGCTACTTTGGTAAGCACACTTTCTGCCTGTGCTTCATTGCATGATTTGGATTGGGTATGATAATTCACAGTTATATAGGTCAGGTGATTGAATTCAGCATTATTCTTGGCAATGCCTTGTTATATATGTATACCAAGTGTGGGTGTATGAGCCTGGCACATCAGTTCTTTGATGAGATGCCAACCAAAAATGTGATTTCCTGGACCAGTTTGGTTTCTGGGTATACAAATTGCGGTCAGTTGGATGAGGCGAGAGAGCTATTCAAGAGAAGTCCGGTCCAGGACGTGGTTCTTTGGACAGCCATGATTAATGGGTATGTGCTTTATAATCGATTCGATGAGGCTCTAGCGCTGTTTTAGAGAAATGCAGATTAAAAGCATCAAACCTGATAGGTATACTGTTGTGAGCCTTCTTACTGCCTGTGCTCATTTGGGAGCTCTAGAGCAAGGGAAATGGATTCATGGATACATTGAAGAAAACATGATTAGGATTGACGCCATTGTCAGCACTGCCTCTTATAGATATGTATGCAAAATGTGGCTGCATTGAAAAGTCTGTAGAAGTGTTTAGGAGGGTTGAAGAGAAGGATACCGCGTCATGGACTGCAATAATATGTGGGCTTGCCATGAATGGGCAGACAAGGACAGCTCTAGAATTGTTCTCAGAGATGAAACAGATTGGAACAAAACCAGATGACATAACCTTTATCGGTGTTTTAAGTGCTGTAGTCATGGAGGACTAGTAGAGGAAGGCTGTTTGTACTTTGATCTGATGAAGAGGGATATATCACATAGAGCCCAAAGTAGAACACTATGTTGCTTGGTTGACCTCCTTGGTCGTGCTGGTCGGTTAAATGAGGCAAGAAGAGTTGATTGAAGAAATGCCAACAATAATGAGATACTGCCGTTATGGGGCGCCTTGCTTGCAGCTTGTAGAGTGCATGGGATGTTGAGATGGGTGAACGTGTAGCCAAACGCCTTTCTGAAGTAGAATCAAGCAACTCTGGTATCCACACGCTTCTTTCAAACATTTATGCAGCAGCTAGCAGATGGGAAGACGTGACAAAGGTGAGAAGAAAGATGAAAGTTCTTGGGGTGAAGAAGACACCTGGATGCAGTTCGATCGAAGTAAATGGCGTTGTACATGAGTTTCTAGTTGGAGATAATTCACACCCTGAGATTGGAGAAATTTATTCAGTGTTAAATAATATGGTCATGCCTTTGGGTTCAGTAGCATATATTACAGATGGATTATAACGTGAGCGTTTTGTGTTGGGTTCATTAATATGAAAGAGGGTTCTTATCTCTTTTGGTTAGACTCGTCTTTGTTGCGCTGCTTGAGTTGGACGCCTATGCCACCAATGTTGTCCTCCCTTAGGCTTTTTTTTTTTTTCCAATCAGAGGTATGTGTATAACCACTTATGTTTCCATGGGAATCTCTAATTTAATCCATTTAGAACTCTACTCATCTGGGAAAAAAAAAAAATCTCCTGAAAATCTCACAGATGGGTAGCTGACCTGATTCAAAACAGCTCATTCCGGGCTGTTTGGC
This sequence comes from Litsea cubeba, assembly GCA_012931725.1. Lineage (NCBI taxonomy): Eukaryota > Viridiplantae > Streptophyta > Magnoliopsida > Laurales > Lauraceae > Litsea > Litsea cubeba. The sequence goes on from CM022945.1 coordinate 148,011,080, forward strand.
AAGTCTTATCTATTTAAAATAAATTCAATTCAAACAGATCAGTTCAAATAGATCTGTTTAAAATAGGCCCTTTTATAATAGACTGTTTGGTAAAAATTATAGTATGTATGATTCAAATAGATCTATTTGAAAAAAAACATGTTTGGTCAACATAAAAGAAGAGCTTATTACAAGGGCGTTTTCTGTCTTTTTTTTTAAATGTAATTTATTATAAAATTTGATTACCACATTCATTATAAAGGGTTTGGTATTTAGATATTTATTTATCTTCATCAAGATCACCATACCAATTGGGAACAACTTAAATAAAAACATTAAAATTGGTGGTATTCTACTCACAATTCAATCATTCTATAAGATGCCATGCTTCCTAAATCCAATTTCCTTCAACCCCATTCCTTTTGCCATCATTTACAATCATGTCCTAACATTTTGGAAGGTTTTGCAGCTTGGGCAATTTTTTTGGGGTTGTAAAGCCAGGTGTTGTATTTACCATCAACAAATCCAATGTTGGTATTTTAGTAATAAATGGCCTTCAGATCAGAATCTATATATATATGTATAGAATCTTCTTCTTTAACGCTCTCTCTCTCTCTCTCTCTCTCTCCTCTCTCTCTCTCTCTCTCTCTCTCACACACACACACACACAAAGGCAATTGTCTTTTTCTTCTTTTTCAAAATTAAGAAAAAGAAGTCAACAATTTCCTTTGTATATATATATTTCAGACCATGGATATGGGTGTATGAATCTGGCTTTCTTTCTTGAACTTCTGTCTTTTCTCCTTTTTCTTTATGTGGATTTGTTCTATTACATAGTAAGGTAAGTGGATGGTCATTCACATTTGCTCCCAATATTTCAAATTTGAATCCCGTTGGCTGAGATCCTCATATTATCTTCAGTAATTGTTCACAGAATTAAGATTACTAATTCTGTCATTGGATCTATCGGGAGAATTAAGACGACAGCATTTCTTGATTTAAAAAACGTGTTTAAAGCGGGCCTTATCCCAAAATGTTGCGAAAGCATTTGCCACGGATGTTTTCATAATCAAGAATGAAAGTTGGGGGGCTCGAAGACAATTAGATACCGTCCTAGTCTCAACCATAAACGATGCCGACAGGGATCGGCGGATGTTGATCTAGGACACCGCCGACACCTTATGAGAAATCAAAGTTTTGGGTTCCGAGGGGAGTATGGTCGCAAGGCTGAAACTTATAGGAATTGACGGAAGGGCACCACCAGGAGTGGAGCCTGCGGCTTAATTTGACTCAACATGGGGAAACTTACCAGGTCCAGACATAATAAGGATTGACAGACTGAGAGCTCTTTCTTGATTCTATAGGTGGTGGTGCATGACTGTTCTTAGTTGGTGGAGTGTTTGTTTGGTAATTTCGTTAACGAACGAGACCTCAGCCTGCTAACTAGCTAGTGGAGGTGATCCTACCACGGCCAGCTTCTTAGAGGGACTATGGCCGTTTAGGCCACGGACGTTTGAGGCAATAACAGGTCTGTTGATGCCCTTAGATGTTCTGGGCCGCACGCGCGCTACACTGATGTATTCAACGGGTCTATAGCCTTGGCCGACAGGCCCGGGTAATCTTTTGAATTTCATCGTGATGGGGATAGATCATTGCAATTGTTGGTATTCAACGAGGAATTCCTAGTAATCGCGAGTCATCAGCACGCGTGACTACGTCCCTGCTCTTTGGACACACTGCCGTCGCTCCTACCGATTGAATGGTTACTAATGAACAGCCCTGGCAAAAACCTGCCCAAGATCTCATACGGATTACTAGGAATGTCATTTAGGTAGATTTCTCATGCTATTTTGGGTGTACAACTCGATACACCCATATATACAGTGGTAGTAAAGATCCTTCTCCAATGCTCAAAATAAAGGCTCAATGGGAACCTTACCCTTTGCCAGGTTTAAAAGCAAGTTGCCAACCCAACACTTATCACCAAATAAAACCATCTTTTTGAATTTGGGCCTGGTAGCGGTTGGTGCCTGAGAAGCTCAAAGAAGGGTATCCTAGAAATCTTCTATAAGATCATACCAAAGAGGAAGGCATCCAAGCTTTTGTTCGGCATGTACTCATATAGTAACATCTTTTGATCCCCTTCAATGCAATAACCCAAAAGCCTCACAAGATTTCTATGTTGAAGTTTAGCTATCAATATGACTTCATTCTTGAATTCCTCTAAGCCTTGCCCGGAGCTCTTGGAAAGTCTTTTCACTGCTATTTCTTTCCCTTCAGATATTTTTCCCTAAAAATACGAATGCATTTGTTATCAGGTGAACTAGAATATATAAATGATAGGACAACACTTGGACTACTATTAATGTGCTCTTTGAAAAGTAAAGCCCAAAATTGAAGTCTATAATGAAAAGAAAAAATAAAATGTAAATAGTATCAAAGGATGCAACATACAGCTCATGGGTTCCATTTGACATGCTATCTAGGTTCACATGTGGAATAGAAAAAAGTAGCTAAAATTTGTAACGTTCTGAAAAGAAAAAAAAAAAGAAAGAAACCATTATGTGACAAGATTTCAATTTTTCCCCCCTTTTCAGAAAAGCATTTGCAAGCTTACAACGGTCTTTTTTTATAACAACATAAAAATCGAAAACTGTAGTTTATAAAACTGAAGGTGAAAATGCATTAGAAACATAGGATGAATACTAATTTCTTTGTACTCGATTTTTGAATCTCTATATAAAAGATTACCTTGTATACAGGTCCAAATCCCCCTTGTCCAAGTTTATTTGAATCAGAGAAATTCTCTGTAGCAGCAGCTATGATGTCAAAGGGAACAAAAGGAATATCTAAACCCTTCTTCCCATGTTCTCCAAGATTATTTATGTCTAACATGTCTCTCCCACGCAAGTGGGACAATGAAACATTCAGAATTCTGTCCTTGTTTCCTGGTCAAAATGAAATTAGAGGAAATGAGTCTGTTTATAAAAAAAAATTTAAATGCTTCTCTGGTTTGATGATAACAATCTCTTACTAACCTTTTTTCACGATTCGCATCCTCCATAAACAATAGATGATTGTAACTAAGACAGCACACCCCATAACAACTGTCAATACAACTACTATCAATGACGGTTTGCTCTTCAGATTTCTACAATTTTTGTTGTCATCACCTGTAAGAAAAGGGAACCCCATTTCATTTAGTCGTGATTTTAGGACATCAGGAAATATCACATGTGATCAGGAGTATCACTTGCCTAATGCAGATTGCTGACCAGCAATGCATTTCTCCATTTTTTTTATCCCATTGAAAGTTTGCATTACAAATGCATCTTTTCCTTCTCTCGACAGACATCTTTTCCTTCTCTCTACAGACCCATCAGGCATGCATTTTGTATTTGGCCAATACTCGCAGTCCTCCATTGAATTACATTCGGGCTCTCAGAAAGGCACCCATCCAATCTCTAATCCAATGTTCCAGCTACTTGCAGGAGATAAATTGACATTTACAATGGTAGTATAAGTGCTGCATGGAGTATTTAAGACACCAACTGAAAGTGCTGTTGATGGGAAGCCCCCTGAGGTATGGCTGCAACACTTAATTGAATGAAGGCAAGATGTAGTTCTATCCCCTATATATTCGTAGCAGGGACCTGATGAATTACAATTCAAAGATATGTGCAATGGAGTTGTATAATTAAATAACAAAATAGTGGTTTTGTTGGTTATGTAAAATGGTTGGCTGTTGTTCAAATGTATATCTTGGCTTGGGAGATTGGCTTCAGAGCAGATGCCTGTAGCTTCTGGTTTGATGACAAATGTTTGAGCATCTGGATTGACGCTAGTGATTTGCTGAGGGACATTGAATAATTTGAAGTAGAGCTGGCCAGTGGAGTTATCACAGTAGAAACTTCTGTAGGCAGGATCTCCACATCCTTCTTCAGTGCTTTCAGGATATGGAATCTTTGTCTTGCCACAGCTCTGGCATAGTGCTCCTGAACATAAAATGGTTTACTATTAAATATTATCAGAATCAAGTATGAGCAGAACAGTATGTATTGCAATTGCAAATGATATTCCCCAGTTTTTCCTGTCACGAGGAGAAACTGACTTGGTAATGTTTGCCCGATCCAACACTGATTTTTTTTTTTTCTTAAACTCACACACACATCCAAGTCCCTCACCATCAGAACTACAGCCAGAGATTGATCCTTGGTTAATACAGTCAAAGGGGGAAAAACTGTGCATCTGATGGACTATTTCAGATCTGTAAAAAGCTAGCCCTCCTTTCTGAATGATTTGGTTTTAAAGATTCATTATTATAGGACTTATCCAGCAATTTTTTAATCAAATAATTAAAAAGGCCACATTGGCGGTACATCTTTGGGCACAATCTGAATGGTTCAAATAAAGGAAATTTATTCTACAGTCCTTACCTCTAAGCCAAATTATTCAGAAACACAAATGCCCTTCCATGGTGATACTATTGTTTTCATCTTTCCTACTTTTAAAACCATGGTCTTCATTTAAAACCATGGTCTTCAATCTTGGGCGTTATATAGTTCGTTGGTGAGCCAATTAGTGGTGATAGTTCATGGTCCAACCTGTCAAACAAAGCTGAATTGGGAGCCATTAATCAACAGTCGACAATGATCCTTTTTAATTAATGATGAGTTGGGCATGTGTTGACATTTTTTTACCGAATTAGTAAATTAGTTCGGATTCCACTTGAATCCATTCTAACTATTGATCGCTAATCATGCTGTGGGCCATGTGCATTATTTTTACCGAAATGTGAACACTAAAATATTACAAATTCTCATTTTACCAAAAAAAAACAAGGAGCATTACAAAATCTCACTTTTTTATAGTAATTGATTAGTCTGATAGTGGTGATCCCAATCCTGTTTGAATGAAGTTTTGTCAAAGGCCCATACCAGTGGCAGGTATTTAATTTTAAATGGTTTAGATTTTTAGTAATTGTGGCTCCACTGAGGAACTTTTCTAAATTCCTGAGTCTGAGCCTCCAGGATTTGAAGTCGGACTACAATTTTTTTTTTCTTTGAGATTTGTTTCTTAGTCTTCTGCTATTCAATAAAAAATTTATGCTAATTTGATTATTTGATCTTGGACATGTCTCTAATTTCCTACTGGCTTTAGGAGAGATTGACATTGGAGATTGCAGTTATGCAGATGTTTTGACTGGTTTTGCATGGCATATCATGTAAGCAAGTACAACTACTACTTACTCGTTTCAGATGATGCAACACGCAGGTGAAGATCTAGAGACAGGTAATTATAGAAAAAGCTTCTGTAATCGCCTAGTTCATCTCGGAGACCCCACAAATCACTGAACCACAAATAACATATTGGATTTCTTCCATGGCCAAGGCTTTGGTAAGCGTAAGCACTGCAGCTGCAGTTGTCACGACACCTGTTTTTGCAATATTCAATACTAGTTACATTTCTCTTCTTCATTCCAAAGGCGTATACATCTGAGAAATCTGGCACATACATGTTTGACAACTGCCACCAGAACTTGTCTTCCTTCCCACACTGCAGGCCACCCTTCCAGTGGCACCCATCTCCCCAATTCCCCGTTGTCCAATTGCCTGCTGACACGGGCTCAGACCCTGGCAAGCAACTGCACACCGGTGAATTCTTACTCTTGCAGATGCTGTTCACCCCACACTTGGATGGAAAATCACACCCATCTGTCCATGTCGACCATCCCAACGTCCATTGCCCAGCTGGTTCATACCATATCCAGAACTGCAGCTGGCCTGACACATCCATCACTAGCCTTGTGTATTTAAAGGGGCTGGAATACATGAAATAGACCTCATCTCCACTGCTGTTCTTAGTGAAGTAGAAGAGGAAGTTTTTGTCCGCCACTCGAATTTCTTCAAAGTAACCCCCATTCCAGTCGCCGCTTTGCCAGGTGGGCGTCTTTGAATTATCCCAGATGAAGAGCCGGTTCTGCGAATGTGGTTCGACCCCGAAGGACAATCTTCCCGAGCCCATGTCGTCTTCTTTCTCGCGAGATGTTAGCAGGCGGTTGGATCCTGTTATTGGATTCACTCCGATCTTCATGCCCGGCAGGAGCGTGTTGAATGGATAGTTGAAGCTCTGCCAGAGTAGTTTTCCTCCATCTTTCAATACGAGATTTCCTGAATCCAGCAGAACCGCATCCAAGCGAGTTTCATTCGTGGAAACATTGGTCTTCCAGAGGAGGTTTTCGGTTCCATCTAGAACAGCTAGATTCCCATCATCGAGGAAGGCAAAGACTCCATTGTTGTCTGCAACTAGGCTGTCTCTGTTGGCGACCCATACCACCGTCTGTGTTTCTGTTGGAAGCTTGTAGTACCAGATGGCAACGTAAAGATTCTTGGACTCACCAGGACTGAAGAATCCTAGTGCGAATTCATTGCCCTCAGAGATTAGTCCTTGCCAATGTCTGAGTGATTGGCCAGGAATCATGGTGTCCATTTTGGCAGAAGACAGCAAGGAAGAGATGAAGAAGGTGGTGGTTGATGAGTCAGGCCCAAGTGGCCCAGTCTGTGGTGATGCTTAAATTTATGAAGATCCGTTTAGTCCAATTAGGTCCAGGCCCAATTCTACAAGGTCCGGCCTCGTCAAGGCAACCCCCGTCGCTTCGGAAATAGTCAACCCTTATCCTGCTTTTACCAAGTCCTGCGTAGAATATCCCAACTGCCTCGTCCATCGAGGACAGTTCGAAGGCTCCATCGAAGTAGAGTGAACGTTGCTGTAAAGTCGTCCCCATCGGTTAGGGGAAGACTATAAATAGAAGAGCCACACCAGCACTTGAAGGGCAAGAAATATTTTCCTTTCTACACACTTCTTTTATTCTCCTAGCTTGTAATCTCTGCACACTCGAGATATAAAATATCTGGCGACCTCTGCCCTTCTGAATTGGACGTAGGTCGCACTGACCGAACCACTATAATCTCTCTCTTCTTTAATTACCGCATTGATTATCTATTACTTGACCGGTGGTGTCCGAAACTAATTTAGGCATCATCAGTTTGGCGTCGTCTGTGGGGAAGTACTAAAGTTCTCATCATTTTTTCAAAATTATGGTGATCACCACTAAATCTACAAGACGAGTAGAGGGCGAGGATGATCCTCCATCGACTAATCCTGCCCCAAATGCTCCTGTTCCTACTCTTCAACAAACGTTGGAGAACATGCGGCAGCTGATGATCCAAAACCAGCAGATTATACAACTCATGCTGGCAGGGCAAGGAGGAGCACAATTTGGAGGGGTACCGCAAGGAGCATCGTGCCCAGGACTTCCAAGAGCACTACGCAGGGGAGCTCCCCATCTGGGCACCCATCCCCAGGGCCGCCCAAGGAGTCCTTAGGGCGCCCAGAGAGTTCCCCAGGGCGCCCCTCATGGAGTCCCGCCCAGGCGCCCCTCATGGAGTCCCAGGTGGAGCCCAATTTGGAGGACCCCCACCTCCAGGGGGAGCGAATCATGGAGAATTTCCACCTCCTCCCTCTGCTTCCAATGGAGAAGTCCTCATTTCCAAGAGGAGGAGAGTGAAAACCAAAGCATGGAGGAAGAGAGTTATTTCCATGATCCGTCCAGGAAGCCCCCATCGCTAGGACGAGAAGATCAGGGAGATGCAAGATCAGCTGGGTAATGTCTTCAACGCCATGAAGTCGCAGGCACCAGAGACAGTGGATTACCTTGTCAGGCGAACAGACACACCGTTCAAGCCCGGCGTGGTAAACTATCCACTTCCTCGGAAGTTCAAAATGCCGTCCATGGAGACCTTTGATGTAGCGAAGGATCCATGGACCACTTGGAAAACTTACAAACTACAATGCAGCTGCATAATATCCCTGATGAGATTATGTACAGGGCCTTCCCAACCACACTGACGGGTTCCGCTCGGCAGTGTTTGCCAATCTTGCCCAAGCCTCCATCGCCACCTTTGGGGAATTGAGCAAGTCTTTCGTGTCACACTTTATTGTGAGTGGCGCCGTCACCAAGAAGCCTGCCACACACCTGCTCCGCATACAGCAGGACAAGAACGAGAGCCTCAGAAGCTACCTCACTCGTTTTAACGAGGAGGTACTTCAGGTCGAAGAACCCGATGACAAGGTATCCATGGCAGCCTTCTTGGGAGGCCTCCGCTCATCAAGTTTCCTCTCTCAGTGATGAAGCGCCCGCCAAAGAGCATGCCAGAAGCTACTAGCAAAGAGCCAGAATTACACTGAATGCTGAAGTATCACAAGGGCCATGGCGAGGGGAGTCCTCCAGTATAGGGGGACAAGGGGAAGGAGCGAGACAGAGATGAAAAGCCTAATAAAAGCAACAAGCGTAAGCAGGACAGAAAGAGTACCTGCCAGAGACCGAACTCGGTTCCTGCTTCGCAAAGAGGACCGACAAACATTCACTCCTCTTAATGCCGCTGTAGGGCACATTTTGCTCCAGATACAATATCCGCCGTAAAATGGCGTGGGAAAATTAAAGTCTCCTTCTGAAACTGCAGGAACCCGACCAAATATTGTCGCTTCCATCGCGACCATGTCCATGACATTGATGATTGTTATGACCTCAAGAGGCAGATTGATGATCTCATTCAGCGTGGTCACCTGCGCCAGTATGTTGTCGGTCGGGGCAAGCACCACCACCACCACAACCACCTCACAATCTTGAAGATCAGCAACCCATTTGGGAAATCCGAACTATCTCAGGAGGACTAGCAGACTCACTCTCTGCCATGAAGGCCCATGCTAGGAAGGCAAGGCATCCTGATGAAGCACGCCCATCCAAGGCGCCCAGGCATGGCGCTAACGAAATTATATCCTTCTCGGATAAGGATTTGGAAGGGATCCAGCACCCCATGATGACCCTCTGGTGCTCGCCATGACCGTCGCCAATTTCCAGGTGCGTAGGATCTTGGTAGATAGTGGCAGCTCTGCGGATATCCTATTTGCAGAAGCTCTGACAAGCTAAATCTGGGCCGGGGGAGGATGCCAGCCTGTTAAATACCCCCTCATTGGGGTTTTCAGGGGAGAAAGTGCTAATCCCCTAGGGGCAATCACACTGCCAGTCACAATCGGGGTAGCACCCCGAAGTTCCACTACACTGGTTAACTCTTGGTGATAGGCTGCCCGTCAGCCTATAACCTCATTAATCGGGCGGACCTGCTCTTAATGCATTCAGAGCCGTCATCTCCACCTACCATCTCATCCTCCGCTTTCAACCCCGACTGGAGTTGGGAGGAAAAGAGGGGACCAGGTAGCAGCAAGATGAGTGCTACGTCTCCTCAATGAAGGCCAAAAAGACGCAAGAGGCGCTGCAAGTTGAAATCTTGGACCCGAGGGATGACGCCACTATAGAAAGAGGAGAACTTGTTGAAGAAACTTACCCCTCTGGTTTTAAATGAAGAGCATCCTGACAGAAGAGTGTACATTGGCTCTTCACTTTCAAAGGATCTGGTCAGCCAATTGACAGCTTTTCTGAGAAATAACATGGGCATTTCGCATGGTCACATGCAAGATATGAAGGAATTGATCCTGCGGTCGCCACCCACCCCCTCAATGTCGACCCTCGCCACAAGCCTGTTCGATAAAAGCTAAGGGGCGCCTCCACTGAAAGGGGCCAAGATATGGACCAGGAGGTCGAGAAGCTAATTAAAATGGGGCAGTCAGGGAAGTAGGCATATCCTGAATAGCTCTCAAATGTAGTGATGGTGACCAAAACAAATGGGAAGTGGCGCCTCTGCGTTGACTTCACTGAACTCAACAAGGCATTTCCAAAGGATAGCTATCCGTTGCCACGGATTGACCTCCTCATGGACGCCACAGCAGGACATGAACTGCTCTCCTTCCTGGATGCTTATTCTGGATACAACCAGATCTGCATGCACACCCCCCCCCCCCCCCCCCCCCCCCCCCCCCCCCCCCCCCCCCCCCCCCCCCCCCCCCCCCCCCCCCCCCCGCGAGAAAAGACGTCCTTCATCACTCCTAAGGGGATCTACTGCTACATAGTCATGCCCTTCGGGCTGAAAAATGCAGGCGCGACCTACCAGCGCCTAGTGAACAAAATGTTTCACTCCCAGATTGGGCGAACCATGGAGGTTTATGTGGGCGACATGTTGGTGAAGTGCTTTGCCGCAGCAGATCACATCGACCATCTCCAAGAAACTTTCAATGTTCTCAGGTCCTATCGCATGAAGTTGAATCCTGAGAAATGCGCCTTTGGCGTAGGATCAGGAAAATTCTTGGGCTTCATGGTCAACCAAAGGGGAATTGAGGCGAATCCCAATAAAATCAAAGCTATACTTGACATGAAGTCGCCCTCTTCCACCAAGGACCTGCAGCGCCTCAATGGAATAAATGCAGCACTTAACAGATTCGTTTCCAAGTCTCCAGACAAGTGCTTGCCCTTCTTCAAAAATCCTTCGAAAAGCTTTCGAATGGGGACCCGAGGCTGAGGAGGCCTTCCAGAAACTTAAGCCTACTTGGCCGCACCTCTTCTTCTCTCACATGCACCACCGGGCGAGGTGTTATATTTGTATCTCTCTGCTTCCCCCTCAGCAGTCAGCTCTGTTCTCATCAGAAACCATGATGAAGTGCAAAAGCCCATCTATTATGTGAGCAGAGCATACCAAGGAGCAGAAGTCAGGTATTCAGAGCTAGAAAAACTAGCGCTTGCCCTCATCTTGACGGCAAGGCGCCTGCGGGCACTACTTTCAAAGCCATACAGTTATGGTAATTACTAATCAACCTTTGAAGAGAGTATTAGGAAAGCCAGATGTATCTGGGAGACTCCTTAAATGGGCAGTAGAACTGGGCGAGTTCGATGTCCGGTACCCAACCAAGGGCAGCCATCAAAGCACAAGCTCTAGCAGACTTTGTAGCTGAGTTTACACACTCTGAAGGGGAGACAAGTGATCCTACCACGTTGTTGTCCCCAGCAGACATCCCCGAGAAGCTTCCCCTGGGCGCCCAGACCTCTTCCTGTATGTTGATGGCTCCGTAACCAACGAGGGAAGTGGAGCTGGCCTCATTTTGATCAGTCCTGATGGTACGCACATTAAGTATGCAGTGAAGCTCCACTTTACTGCCTCTAACAATGAAACAGAATATGAGGCCCTCCTCTCTGGCCTGAGATTAGAGGTCGAAATGGACGCCCATGACCTCGCCGCTTACAGTGATTCCTAATTGATAGTCAATCAAGTAAATGGCGAGTTCGAAGAAAAAGAAGCAAGAATGCAGGAATATCTCGGCATGGTGAAGAGATTGATCCGGCGATTCCAGCACTTCCAAATCTCTCACATCCCTAGAGGGGATAACGTGGCTGCAGACGCACTCGCCAGGCTCGCCTCATCATGGGAGCCCTCATCTGCAGAACCAACACTCATCGGGCACTAGTTCGCGCCAGGTAAGTTGGATGTGGATACCACAAACATCAACTGTACAACGAACGAATCAAACTGGATGACCCCCATAAGGGCGTACCTCCAAGAAGGTACAGAGCCAGATGATCCCCTTGAGGCCAAGAAGCTTAGGATGAGAGCTTCCAAGTTACTCTCCTACAAAATGTACTCTACAAGAAGGGTTACTGCTTACCATTGTTGCGCTGCCTTTCGTCTGAAGAAGCTGACTACACCATTTGAGAGATTCATGAAGGAATGTGTGGGAATCACTCTGGAGGACGCTCCTTCGCCCACAAAGCGCTTCGGCAAGGCTACTTTTGGCCTAGCATGGTAAAGGACGCCAAAGAATTTGTCAAAAAATGCGATAAGTGTCAACGCTTCGCTACTGTGCCAAGGCAGTCACGGGAGGAGCTAACGACTATTTTGAGCCCGTGGCCTTTCTCCAAATGGGGTATTGATATCTTAGGCCCCCTTCCTTTGAGTAAAGGACAATGCAAGTTTGTAGTAGTCGCCGTCGACTACTTCACAAATGGGCGGAGGCAGAACCCCTAGCAAAAATAACAGACTCCAAGGTAAAAGACTTCGTCTGGAAAAACCCCGTCTGTCGCTTTGGGATACCTCACGCTATTGTTAGCGACAATGCCAAGCAATTCGATAATAAACTCTTCAATTCTTTCTGCTCCGACCTCCAGATAAAGCAGCCTCATTCCAGCCCGGCACACCCACAGGCAAATGGGCAGGCAGAAGTCTTGATAAGAATGGTCCTACGCAACCTAAAGACAAGGCTCGAAAGAGCGAAGGGTCTTTGGGTCGACGAGCTCCCAGGAGTGTTATGGGCATATCGAACGACACCAAGAACTCCTACTGGGGAAACCCCTTTCTCTCTCGCTTTTGGGACTTAGGCAGTCATCCCTGTTGAGATAGGTGTCAATTCCTTAAGGGTTCACCTCCATGACCCCGTCACCAACGAGGAAGGACTCCGCATCAACCTTGATTTGGTAGAGGAGGCAAGGGAGATGGCTATGGAATACAAACGGCGCATGGCAAGGTACTACAACTCGAGCGTAAAGCCTCGTTCATTTCAACTTGGAGACCTGGTCCTCAAAAAGGTGATCCTCGCCACAAAGGACTCTCGCGAAGGAAAGCTGAGACCAAACTGGGAAGGGCCGTACCTCGTAACAGAAGTAGTGAGACCAGGCACCTACAGGATCCATGATTCTGAGGGAAAGGTCTTACTTCATCCATGGAACGCGGAACATTTGAAGAGGTACTACCAGTAACATTTTAAAACTGGTGGAGTAATGAAGGCTTGGGGGGTGCATGTGACTTTTTTCTACTTTCTTTGTTTATTTTAAAGTTGTTTGACAATAAGCTGAATAAAATGTTCTATGAGGAAAGATCCTTGGAAGTGCCTGGGCGCCCATGGAAGAGGTCTGGGCGCCCAGAAGTGCCTGGGCGCCCAGGGGAAGCTCCTCGGGGATGTCTGCTGGGGACAACAACGTGGTAGGATCACTTGTCTCCCTCTCAGAGTGAGTAAAATCAGCTACAAAGTCTACTAGAGCTTGTGCTTTGATGGCTGCCCTTGGTTGGTACCGGACATCGAACTCGCCCAATTCTACTGCCCATTTAAGGAATCTCCCAGATACATATGGCTTTCCTAATACTCTCTTCAAAGGTTGATTAGTAATTACCACAACTATATGGCTCTGAAAGTAGTGCCGCAGGCGCCTTGCCGTCAAGATGAGGGCGAGCGCTAGTTTTTCTAGCTCTGAATACCTGACTTCTGCTCTTCGGTATGCTCTGCTCACATAATAGATGGGCTTTTGCACTTCATCATGGCTTCTGATCAGAACAGAGCTGACTGCTGAGGGGGAAGCAGAGAGATACAAATATAACACCTCTTTATCTAGTGGCGATCACCATAATTTTGAAAAAAGGATGAGAACTTTAGTACTTTCCCACAGACGGCGCAAGAGGAAAGATCCTTGCATTTTCATTCCAAAAGTTATGTTCTACATACTCTTGCATTTTCATTCAATTTCCAAAAATTAGGTTGAATTGCCTTTCTAAAAAAAAAAAAAAAACACAGCAAAAGTCCCCTGCCCTCTAATCACTCTCGCAGCTGCCCTCATCTTCCTCCTCATCATCAGAGCTGCCACTACCATCATCAGGTGCCTCAGTCGGCACGAAGCCTAAGAGGTCAATCTCTGGGAAAGCAGCGGAAATCATCCCTCAGAGCTCATCATAGCCGTCAATGAAGGCATCAGCGAGGCCATTCGCTAACCCCCTCTCAGCCAAAGCAGCCCTCTCCTCAGCTTGGGAAGCTCTCTCGTGTGCCGCCCTCATCTCTGTCTCCACAACAGTTTCTTTGAGCATCACCCTCTCACGGGTCTGTGCAAGCTCAGCCTCACTAAGCGAAGCCCTCTGACGGGCCTTCACAAGCTCAGTCTCTGCCTTGGCCACCCTCTTGTGGGCGGCTGAGAGCTCAGTCTCAAGCCCGGTCGCCCTTTCGCGGGCCGCCGTAAGATCAGTCTCGGAAGCCCTTCTAGCAGCTTCAAGAGCAGTCATCCTTCCTTGAGCAGCGGAGAACTCCTTTTGCATAGTCTCATTATCCTTTTTCAGCTGACTATGAGCTCGAGCCCTTGACGACAAACAGACAGATGCAGTGGAGGCCTAAAAAAAAAAGACAAGTGCATATAAAAAAGAAATATCATGAAAGTCTGGAGAAAAGGGGGAACGGTTAACCTTTACCTGAGCCAGACCTTCCAAAAACAAGTCTACAACCCCCTCGGTGCCCAAAGCATTAATCTGCATAACCTCGGGCGGAAACACAAATCTCCCGAGCTTTCCCAGATCACCAGCGGGTTGCCCAGCATGGGGCCAGCCCAAGCCAGTGCCCCTGTAGAAGTTCCCGAGCTTGGAGGGCACAAACGATGGGCAGAAGGCATGGCCCGAGAGGAAGACTCCGGAGCAACAGTCTTGGTTAAGGAAGTCGCTGGCTGGGAAGGCACCACGGGAGAGACCACCTGATGGGGACACGCCCGAGGCCCCGTTGCAGGGATGGATAGAGGAGAGCTCACCTCCAAAGTCGCTGGTGGAGAGGTCCCTGGAGAGGCGTTATCTATCCTCGCCGCCTTGGAGGGAGGGGTACTCCTACCAGAGAGGCGGGCCAAAATCACCTGTCTGTCTATTGCTGTAGAAACAAAAGTGTTACTTAGATACAGAATATCAGGTGAACGAAAAATTATTGCTAAAGCAGAAGCGACGTATCTTTTCTTTTGGAAGAAGATTCCAAAGGGGGTCCACCAGTCCTACCAAAAGAAGAAGGGTCCGGAGGGGGTCCACTAGTCCTACCACTCTCTTTGGGAAGGAGAACTCCCAAGTCCTTGTCAGGGTGAACTCTCACAGCCTGTAGGTTCCACTCCTGATTTGCGGAAAGCACTGGCGGATCTGCAAGAAGACAATGAGCACGTACATGCATAAAAAATGTAAAAGAAGAAGCAATCAAAGGACGTACCGAGTTTTTTGGCGTCGGCCCATCGTATGGGCACCAAAGGCCGATCTACCTCAGAGACCCACTCCACCAATGAAGAAACGAGATTTCCAACTGTGGCAATTGGAACGCAATCCCGTGAGCAGCTTGCCACCCCTAGGGGTAAAATAGTACCATCCCCTGTTAGGGGCCGGAGACTCAATCAAATTGTAGGCAGCATGAAACTTCGCAGGAGAAGCGTCCTCGTGATGTACTTTCCTCCATAGTACAAGAAAGCCGAGCATAACCCTCCAGCCATTGGGTGCTAACCGCCCCGGGGTCAATGAAAAGTAATGGAGAATGCGGAAAATAGAGGAGGACATGGGAAACCTCAGCCCAGCTTCGAGCATCTCCTCATAGATGACAATCTCACCAGAGGAGTCATCGCAAGCAGGCTCATCCATCTCGGCCCGGCGACATAACACGGTGGGAGGAATATGATAAGAAACTGCAATCTTCAAAATGTCACCATCAGTGTTGAACACACTAAAAAGAGTGCTCACCTTGGATCCGTCATCGTCAACAACTTTTCCTCGATACTTTTTACGGCAAGGATGCAACTTCCCTAACATATTAGTAAGAGGGTTGTCTCCAATTTCCTTCATGCGCAACGAACCAGCAACAGAGCCGCCCGCCACGCCAACACGCGCCGCAACCGTCCCCGCCTTTGAGGTGACGCCAGCACCCGCTCGTGGCAGCGACGCCCACACCCACCGGGGCTGCGGCGCCCACAGCAGGGGCCCCCTCGCCCGCTGCCGTGGCCAGGGCGACGCCCGCCGCTGGGAGTCACGCTGCTGTCCCCTCGCCCGCTGCCACAACCTGGGCGACGCCCGTCGCAGGGGCCTGACACCCAGCGCCCGCCACCCCCTCGCCTGCTGCCGCAGCCGGGTGGGTTGCGACGCCTGCCGTCCCTTCGCCCGCTGCATCAGCCAGGTGGGCTACGACGCCCGCTGCCCCCTCGCCTGCTGCCGCAGCCGGGTGGGCTGCGACGCCTGCTGTCCCTTCGCCCGCTGCCGCAGCCAGGCAGGCTGCGGCACCTGCTGCTGTCTCTTCTCCCACGCTAGCGCCCAGGGGGATCTTTTCCACTGCACGATTCACACCGGAAGCTTGGTCGCTGACAACGCCTGGAGCATTTTTTCCTGCAAGTTGCAGGTTCATCTTCTTCTTCTGGGATGACCCTTCTCCACTTAGATGCTCCATTATCTTGAAGACTCCGACTTTTTCCTTCTCTTTGGAATGGGTTTTATAGCCTAGGGTTTCAAAGTAAGATAAGACCCAAACTATAAGGACTCTCCCAAAAGCACATCCGAGTAGAAGAAAAAGAGACTGGTAGGGTGCGAAAAGGCGAAAGAAATTCTTGGAAGGGAGGAGAGACTTGGATATTCGAAATGCCCCCTTTTAAAGCTCCTTTGGGCGCGGGGCATTGAGGGGCAAATGATGAGTCAGGCCCAAGTGGCCCAGTCCGTGGTGAGCCAAGGCTTAAATTTATGAAGATCCATTTAGTCCAATGAGGTCCAGGCCCAAATCTACAAGGTCTGGCCTCGTCAAGGCAACCCTCGTGGCTTCGGAAATAGTCAACCCTTATCCCGCTTTTACCAAGTCCTGCGGAGAATATCCCAACTGCCACGTCCATCGAGGACAGTTCGAAGGCTCCATCGAAGTAGAGTGAACGTTGCTGTAAAGTCGTCCCCATCTGTTAGAAGACTATAAATAGAAGAGCCCCACCAGCACTTGAAGGGCAAGAAATATTTTCCCTTCTACACACTTCTTTTATTCTCCTAGCTTGTAATCTCTACACACTCGAGATATAAAATATCTGGTGACCTCTGCCCTTCTGAAGTGGACGTAGGTCGCACTGACCGAACCACTATAATCTCTCTCTTCTTTAATTACTGCATTAATTATCTATTACTTGACCGGTGGTGTCCGAAACTAATTTAGGCATCATCAGTGGTCATGAAGGCAAAGATAAGAGGATTAGACCAGCTCATTCTAATGCTCTCTGTTAACTTCTTCTGAGTTAGTCTAACCTGAAAGACATCACAAAACAGAGTTTGAGGGCAGCAAACATAAAAGAGAGTCTAAAGACAGACAGACAATTACACGAGCATAAATAAATAGAAACATGATCGTAAACTCACCAAAAGTTGTCAAATACATTGGTATCTTGTTACAACTGCTCTGATTCAACTCTTTTTTGTTCTTATTTATTAATTTATTTTTTTGTGTTTTTTATGAAGGGTCTGATACAAGCTTTGGTTTTTTACTGAAGGGTCTACTTCAAGTTTACTTTCGAGTCAAATGTCTCTAGCACAGAAGTTGGTGTACAGACATAATCTAAATGGCTTACATGGAAAAATGAATAATTTGAGTAGATTTGAGGATGAAGCTCTTGACTAACATTGCACTCTGCACGGCACTCGTGTGATCAGGAGAAAGGTCAAGAGGAGAAATATACTCTACTCCAGAGGAATCCTTTTGTCTTGTCTAACTTCTATTCAAGAAGAAAGGTCAAGGGGAGAAAATTGGAGAATGATTATTATGTACAAAATTTGTACTTCTCACATTTTTTCCACTTTTCTCCACTAGTCTTCTCGAGCTACTTTCTCCATGTCTGAAATGGAAAATATAGGAGAAGTAGTTCAAAGTAGTAGAGAAAAAAAGATCTGGAATCTCTGCATCTTTTACTGCAAGTATACTCTAGATTTGCAGAGTTGATTGAAAATAGGTTTCTCCCCTCTCCATTCAACTACAAACAAAGCAAAGTTGAAATGAAGGTGAGGGCCTCTCTGTTTGCATGTAACTGAATCAATTGGAATTTATTGTAAAATGGGTTCCTACAATGGATATTAAAGAGATGAGAGATGAAGAATAGAAGGTGGAAATGCAGGATTTCGAATTACAAGGGCTGAAGGGGAGAATATTTCATGGGTCAATTTGTTTTTATCTTCACCTTTGTTTCTTTAATTTTGACGACTTTCAGAAAAACCCCTCAGAATTTTGGAAGTTCAATTACATGAAATATTATCCAACCTTCCTGATTTTACTACGTCACCAC
This sequence comes from Litsea cubeba, assembly GCA_012931725.1. Lineage (NCBI taxonomy): Eukaryota > Viridiplantae > Streptophyta > Magnoliopsida > Laurales > Lauraceae > Litsea > Litsea cubeba. The sequence continues at coordinate 148,029,066 of CM022945.1, forward strand.
TTGTCATTTTCCCTCATCTAACACTCTCCAACTAGTCCGATTTATCAAGTGATCATGAGACACAGACCAAAGTTGTTGTGAATGTAAGGCAAAGGACGCCCCAAAGACTGATTCTTCTTCCAAGAAAGATACTGCCATTTGATTTTCGTCCACAGCTCTCCAAGGTTTCAGGAGGTCATTGTTAAGTCATTTCAAGAGTGGTGAGATGTATTGGAATTATTGGGCTTACATGTGGCCCAATAACTGGGCCCATGTGGCTCCAACTTTAGAATACCAACTCATGTAAAGACTCCTATATTGATAATTAAGTCTCGTAGATGTCTTCGGTGTTTATTAAAAGTTGCTAAGCTAATAGAGTTTTCTATGGTTTTTCTTAATAGAGATGTCTTTGGTGTTTATGGAAAGTTGCTAACCTAATAGAGTTTCCAATGTCAAGATGAATCTAAATCCTAATTAGATTTTGCCCCCATCGAGATCACGTAATAAGGTAGTTGTGGAGGAGTGTAGTAAGTCTCCCATCAAAGTTAGCTGTTAGGTTTATGTTGTGTTATTCAAATCATTCCTATATTTTTGTAGATCACATTAAAGTTATGTACTTATGTTAGATAAAAAAAAAAAAAAAAAAAAACTAACAGTATCCACACAAGCGTTTCAAAACATCATATCAATTCAACAGAAATTAATCACAGTACTTATCCCTCTGGAAAGAGTGCAGATCGAATCATTCTTCCCTCCCGTGCAACACATTTGCAGCAATAGTTAGGAGATCATGCGAATGTTAAAACTAAAAAAATTAGTTCCATATGGACCTCAAAAAATTTGGGACGTAATTAATTTAGTTGGGATTTCCTTTTCTTTGTTAAACATAATTTTTTAGGTTATAAATTACAAACGTCGAAGATAATAAATATTATTTTTAATTTAAGGCATCATAAAGTTTTAATAAGTTACTAGCAACAAACGCCCGTGCTAAGCTCGGGCAAAAAATCAAAATATGTTAAAATTTAAGAATTCTTTTGAAATATTGTTAAGATAAAATAAATATAAAATAAATTTTTTTATTATCTTTGAATATTAAAAAAATTTCTATGTATGAAAGTAAATCTGTGCATACAATTGTGGGGGGGGGGGGGGGGGGGGGGGGGGGGGGGAACAAGTGTAAAAGAAGAAAAAAAAACATAAAGATGTACATTGCATGGGATGAGGGTACGTGGATATAGATACGAGTCATCATAGTATGTTTCTAATAGTTTTAACTCATGTGCATACAAATGACATCCTAACAATTATCAAAGAAATTAAGCTTGTATATGATACCAACCCAGTCTGATTGCCCACTACGGATACATATTGACCTAGAAAACTAATATCTATGCATAATCCATGAGTGGGTCCCACTGCAAAAATAAGTTAAATGTGCGGGGCCCACTAATTGATTTGCATCCATTAAGAAACCAGACAACGGGGCTTGCCTCCCTCCATCAGTGGGGCCCACTCTTGGAAAAAAGGGGTTAAGAGAAGGCCATTGGGATTTCATCCAATACTAGAGTCCAATCTTGAAATATATTTAATACGAACTGGTGCCCACTACTGGAACTATCCATTTGGGAAAAAAAAACTGAAAGGAGAGTAAATGAGCTATATTAATCCATGAGTGGGTCTCACTGCAGAAATAAGTTAAATGTGTGGGGGCCCATTAATTGATTTGCATCCATTAAGAAACCAGATAATGGGCAACAAGCTTGCCTCCCTCCAACAGTGGGGCCCACTCTTAGAAAAAAGGGTTAAGAGAAGGCCATTGGGATTTCATCCAATACAGGAGTCCAATCTTGAAATATATTTAATACGAACTGGTACCCACTACTAAAACCATCCATTTAGGGAAAAATATTGAAAGGAAAGTAAAGGAGCAACAGCTTAGATTTCATTCATCGGTAGGGCCCACAAAACATATTCAACATGGGACCCATTGATGATTGAAGATCTAAGGAAAAGAAAACAAACCGACTTTAAAAATTTGCTTATAATTTGGATAATGGCAAGAAATCGGATGTTCATAAAAATCTCTTATGAGAGGTTTTAGGAGAGAAAGAGTAGCCCAAAGTGAGATGGCACCTTAAAATTCAAACGATCATAAAAATCTCTGATGAGAGAGGCTCTAGGAGAGAAAGAGTAGCCCAAAGTGAGGTGGCACCTCAAAATAATGTGGATTTTTTGTGCATATTTCTCTGAAAGGAGAGACTTTTTATGGATGAGATGGCACCCCTCACAGCCCACCTCCCTCTTTGCTTTAATATATATAACTAGCAACAACGCCCGTGCTAAGCCCGGGCCCAAAAAGATAAATATATTAAAAATTGGAAACACATATCAAAAGGATAATATTTGAAAATTGATTAGCTAATAATTTGAAATGACTTGTGCTTTTAATATGCACTCTAATAGTAAATATAGCAAAATTATTCTTAAAAACACTTTAATTTTTGCGGGATCACTAAACATGAGTCATATGTATAATAATATATTAACCCTTATATTAATGCTCACAACACTATCATGTATTCAATCTAACGGTGCGGCCACACAAAAAATGTAGATGATCATATTCATAGCGACAATATGGCATGGTAATGTATTTCCATTTGTATGATGGTTTTATATTGAATTAGAATTTAAGAATTTGATTAAATACATTATGTAGTTTAGTTTCTCAAGATTATCTCAACCTTTAAAGATGGTGTGTGGATCATTCAAGTGGGGCCCACTGGTGTCCACTTATTTGATATGTTTTTAGTGTCATCCATGTATAATGGGTCTCATCAGGTTATTTAAAGTCATAGCACAATAGGGAAATTTAGACATCATTTTGTCCCTTTTTTATATGTGGAACGCTGGTAGAGCATCAAGTGATTATGCTGTTATTTAGTGTATGATTAAGTAACTCCATGACCCAAAGGGTTGATCATAGAATTAAAGGTGGACCCTAATAAAGAATCTTAACCAATAAAAAAAATCAATGATACATAATAAAAATCAGATTAAAAAGAGAGAGAGAGAGAGTGCCAATAATCCATCTCTAACACTTCATGATCAAATAAAAGAAAAAAATTTAATTTCATTAGATCTAACAGTATTACTAATGTTGAAGCATCATAGATATGTAAAATTTACAAAAGCCATAAGATCAAACATGAAATTAATAAATGGATCAAAGAATGTAAAACCCAATAAATGTGACAAAATAAAACCAAGCTAATTAATAAATAATAAACCCCATAAACAAAATTGTAATAATAAAAGCACAATAAAATTACATCAAATAAACTTAATAAGTCAAAAGGGTCTAATTTTGAGTTATAAAACAATCAAGGTCCTTTTTCAAAAGTATAAACTTAACGGAACTTATGGTGAGGGCTACAGTTTCCGCTACTCTCACATACCACCGGAACCTCCATCTCTTCTTCCCCACATAACATGTTATGTATCACCTGGAATATAAAAATTGCTGACATCGTGGGCTCCACTGATCAAGACCCAGATCAGACCCCACCAACAAAATCGCGCAGGCCCCCTCTTCAAGATCCATGGTCTTGTTCTGAAAATAATGGCCCACGCTGGCCCCACAGTCCAAAAAAAATGGAATTAAACTCCAAATTCCCTACAACTGTGTCAGTCTCCCTTTAGACTGCTGGATGGTGGACTAAACGGGCACCAGCTCTCATGGGTCCACATGTCTGAGGTCGTTGGTATTGCCTATTACTTTCTTCATCGTGCAAAATCCTAATTAATTCCATGCATCAATCATCATGATCAAGTTATTCAGAGTTTGGCAGTCCACTTTTCATGGTGGGTTATATGATAAGCACAGCATTGGACAGCAACAATTCTCACCTTATTAGCATCTGAGGCCACCCCTTATAAATGAATCTTGCAGACAATTCAAATATTGCAATCTACATAATGGGCTTCCATATAGTAACACAATTTGGGAGTAGTATCAATGCAAGTACCCAGCCTATAATTTTGGTAGGGAAAGCATCAAACCAGCTCCCAAATTAGTTACTTCCATCCAAGTCAGTACCACTAAGCATTATGAACAAATGCAACATAGCCTTGAATCTCCAACAAACTTCAATCAATCTAAAAGCTCAATTCCTTATCCAAGCAACAGATCCAGATTAGAACAATAAGAAGTAGGTGGGCCCCACACGAATAGACCACCATCAGCATAATGCAAAATTAAGTGGGACCCACCCATTCAGCGATCAAGCCATTGATCCAACTCACCCCAGATTGACAATACAGAAGAACATACAACCTCGCCACTGAAGAAGATTCTAGCCCCAGTGCACATCAATGGTGGGCCCCACCAATTGAACAATCAAGATCCTTCACAATTTAGTCCAATTGGGCCCCACACTTCAATCCAGACCACCCATCCAACAAACCCAAGATGGCTTCAGTTCCACGTGGTGGGACCCACCAGATGAGCGTCCGGATCGCTGAAACGATCATGGTTTCAGATTGCAAGGGCAATTGGGAAGGGAGAAATCGATGGGAAGTGAGAGATTAGAAGTTAGAAAGCGGACCTCGGAGAGAGCGAGACGAAGGGAGGAGAAGAGAGAAGCGAAGCTCTCAGCAATGGCCGTAGAATCTCTTTCAACGACTTCCAGAGCTCTGAAAATCTTGCGCCGATCCGGAGGAGCCTTAGGATTCTGACCCATCTGTGGGGGGCAGCGGAGTGGGTATGTGCAGGTGCCGCAATGAGATGGAGAAGGGAAAGGAGAGATGGGGAAGTAGAGGAAGAGAAGAAAGAAGAAAAAAAAAGAGAGGTGCAGTGGGCGTGGGGAGAGAAGAGAGGGAGCAGGGAAGAGAGAAGAGAGGCCAGAATATGTTGGATGGGCTGGAGGGAAGAGTTTTCCGGAACTGGGACTCTCATTCCCAGATCCAAGAGGACTCTACTCTCACGTGAAAACACTTATCGCTCCCTCTTTTTCTCTTTTTTTTTCTTGGGTATTTCTCTGAAAGAAGAGACTTTTCAGGGATGAGGTGGCACCTCCCACAATCCACCTCCCCCTTTGCTTTAATATATATAATTTGTACTAATATACATTTTACTACTACATGAAGTTATAACTCAGTAGTAGAATTTCTGCTTCCTTGGCATGTACTTTTATCATTAGAAGCTCATTTAGGGCCAATTATGATGATAATAGTCTCGCGAGATTAAGAGAAAGATTCCTTCTACTAATAGTAGAAAGTAAGTAAATTATGATAAGATGTTTTATCATTATAAAATTCAAAAACCAAAAAAAATGAAAATTAAGTTTTTATTTCAGTGGTAATGGTTTAGTCAAAACTTGCCAGAAATCGGAGTATACCTATAAACGAAATGAGAACTTAGAAGAGTTTTATTATATACCCCTAAGGTTTTTAGGATTTGTAAATAGGCGCTGTGGTTTTTGTATTTGCAAATAGATCCATATTTTTCATTTTAATACATTCAATGTCTCTAAAATTAGTATTCCTAACGAGAAAAGATAACCACCGCAAGGTTTATGTTAACTTTTTAAATATGATAACTTTGCCCTTATATTAATTACATATAAATTAGTATGATATTATTAAAAGAAAAACACCGTTATTTTATCTCAAGCTCCAACTGTCTTTCTCTCAATAACTCTCAATACACATGAAGGCGAATCATGTATTTTGAAACTCTCGTAGAGATCCATTGTTTTCTTTATTTTCAGCGGCACAGTTGATCGATCGTTCGAGTCCAGAGAACTGTGGGACGAGTTCTGTTGGGCAGTGTTCCAGACGTCCTTCGGCCACTGCAAGTTTTCTAATTTCATTCGTCCTCTGTCCACCAAGGACAAAAATACAATTAGAATATGTGCCCTCAGATTCATGTCATAGAAATCAGATTCCATGCTTGTGAATGATAGAGCTCCACATGAAGCTGACTGTTTTGGTATAAACACATGACCTTGGGAACCGATCCCTGTTTGGACCAAATAGGGGGGGGGGAAAGAAAAATTTATAGAGCCCTGCTACTTGCACTGTGGCCCGGCTCCCAAGGGGGGAAGGTGAAAGAGAAATTTATAGAGCCCTGCTACTTGCACTGTGGCCCGGCTCCCCATGGGAGCCGTTGGATCCCAGGCAACGGCTCCCATGGGGAGCCTGGCCCGGGCTCCCCATCGGTGCCTGTAGACTTTCGCACCTGGGGTCCAACGGCTCCCATGGGGAGCCGGGCCACAGCCCGGGCTCCCCATCGGTGCCTGTAGACTTTCACAAATTTATATGTCGCCCCTGTTTGCCCGAATAGGATTTCCCTGTTTGGAAGGGAATCGGTCTCCATCATGACTTGAAGACAGTGGAAAGAAGACTCCATGTTCCATGCTTGTGAAAGATAGAGCAACCGTGCTACGGAGCCCGGATTTCGTGCCCGGGCTCCTGCACGAATCCCAGCCGAACGGCTGGGATCTCACTTGCACGGAGATCCCAGCCATTCAGCTGGGATTCGTGCAGGAGTCCGGGAACGAAACCCGGGCTCCGTAGACTTTTTGAAGATAGAGCCCCACATGACCCCGACTTTTTTGGTATATTCACATGACCTTGACTTGAAGACAGTGGAAAGAAACTCCAAGCTCTTATTTAGCAACTCTATTAATAGAGTCAAGTAAAGTAAAACTCTCATTTCAAAAAAAGAAAATTCCCGTGGAACTAAAAACTCGAAGATATATTCCTAGGAGATATGAGATTCATCTTGAACGGTCCATATTATCCCTATGTGGGACCTACTATGGAGATCCAGGCAAGTGCTACACGCTCTGGTGTAATTGTTACGAAGGGGGATCGGACTCGGGCCATGAATACGTGGTTGTGGCCGTATGAGAAGACGATGATTTGTACTTTTGCTACTATATACTGTAAAGGAATATTTAAACGTTTGAATGAAAATGTAATTTATTAGTTTTTTCAGAAGGGTTTAATGGAATTAGCTATATATAAAGATTAATCCCATTATGTTTTTCTCAAACCATTATTCTAACTGCTTTCATTTTTACTAGTTCCCTTTTCTTTTTATTATGAGGATTTTACTGGAAAATACCCAGTAAATGTCCGTCGCACCTGATAGTGTCCCGGAACATTTTCCATACGGCAGCATTCCTCCCGCCCTTTTTTTTTAATTATTTTTTAATAGCGACGATAGCATCGTATGAAGAGGAAATTTAGTGACGATATCGTCACTCTGTCTTATATATATTCGCCTTCGAAACCCCCATTTTGTCATCTCCAAGCTGAAGCAAACGGCCCATATTGCAGGTTTTCGAAGAAGACTCGTACCTGTCATTGCATCCTGCATCTATTGCTCATCTTAGAGGTTGTTGGCTTCCATTTAAGAGGTTGGTGCACATCTTTGATGATTTGTGTACTTTTACAAGGAACCATTAATAATGGGTTCATATTTGTTTTCTTCCATTTCCTTTGCCCTTGTATAATACCCATTCGAGATGGCATGAAATGGATGCAACGATTTCTGTCTTGTGGAATAAATGGTCTTCGTTTGAAATCCAAAGAACCCATCTCTTTCCTTCATTTAGAACTTTTTGGCTGCCGTCTTATCATGTATTGTATTTGTATTTGTAGAAATTGAAATGGTGCACGTTTTTGTACATTTGTGTATGCTTTACAACTAACCATTAATAACGGTTAGTTGCTATTTGTCTTCTATTTCCTCCGGCCTTGTATAAAACCCATCTCAGATGGCTTTTATGGACCCAAATGATGTCTGCCGTTTGGATTAAATGGCTTTCGTTAGAATCCAAAAGAACCCATCACTTTCCTTCATTTCAAACTTGTTGGCTGTCGTCTCATCATCCATCGTGCTTATATACGTAGAAACAGGAATGATGTTACTGTAATCGAAATAATACGAACTTATTTAAAATATGAATGAAACCACCATTATTGTTATCTACTTTGGGTTGCGTATTCTCTTGTTTATTTCTGTTCCTACATTCGTAAGGTCGTCTACATGAATGAAATTTGGTGTAGATTCTTATGCTGTAATTTTGTAGCTAATGGAATTTATGTTCTTTTAATGATTAGGATGTCGGGTGATGAACTAATAGTGATATTCCACTATGAAGGGAATCTTGATTTTGACATGATTCATCCGTTATATAAAGGTGGAAAGCAGAAGATGGTGTCTATTCGAAGTGATATAACTTTTGACCTCGCTTGTAAAAGTTGCTTACAAAACATCACATTGGGAGGGTAACTCAGAAGACATAAGCTTACATTATCTTCATCACAATGGGAAAGTTTTTTCATTGGTTGGCATCGAAGATGATAATGATATTAAGTGCATGGTTACACTCTCAGCTGGAGTAACAAATGGGATTTATCTATATATCAGGGGAAGACCAGTTGGTTCTGGTCTTGGTATTGGACATCAACCAAGGTATGTCTGTTTACATAATTTTCCTAAGCATCATATTCATGTCAGTATATTGTCATATGTATATATATATTCTTAATTCAGTGTTTCTCTAACATTTATCATGTACTCTTTGAAGGGCGCATGGGTTGCTAAAGCGTCTGATGCGAGATGAGAAATCTGCGAGAACAGATGGCATTCATGATGCAAAGCGGAAGGCTCCATATTTCCGAGACACAACAATTCCTACTTTAAACCTTAGCGAAGATTCTGACATGCAATTTTCCTCCGAACCGAACAATCCAAACTGTGAAAACGTGCGGTGAAATCTTCCATCTTCACTTTCTTCCGGACCACCCGGTCTGAAGACTGTTCTAAGTGGTCCAACCAAGCATGTACCTGAGACAATATGAGATCGAAGTCAAGGACAAATTCACGTTTAAAAAAAAAAAATACATAATAAACATTGTACATCTGAGACGACACTAACATGTTTATCGGTTGTGGATGTAGCTTCATCAACTCCGCTATTCACTGGTGTTTTCTTTTTTGGTGTTCCCACAAATGATGTTGGTGTTTGTACATTGATGGCCTCATCGGGTGTTTGTACACCTTGACCGCCCTTTCCACATACAATCTTTTCGATGGTTTCTGATGAATACATTCTAGATAATCGCTGCCGTGAGACTTTGTCTTCACCTTCTGTCCTCTAAGGACATTTTCATGTCTATCCTCCCACAGCCTTGAAATTTCATCTCCATACTTTTGGTATGTTTTCTCATACCTCTCCAACGCTCAACCCTCCTTAAACGATAAATAAAACGGTGGTGGGACCGCTTGTTTGAAGCCAAATTGTTTTGTTACCCGTTGGGTGTTGTGCCTTTCAACAATCTAGTAATGCAGTAAGACGGTTGATG
>CM022945.1:148045318-148178736 GCA_012931725.1 Litsea cubeba
TTTGAGGGAACAGACTTCGCAATCCGCGTCCGTTCCATCAATGAGACAAACGCAATCAGTGGAGGAGTTACACGTGTAGCCGTCGGTTCGCTTCTCAGAACGGGCAGGACAGAGCATTTATTGCTTCAGAAAAGTTGAAGCGACACCAGGCAATGATCGCCGCATCCCCAGACAGATTTTCTAGCTTTCGACCACTAAAGGCTAGGACGCTTGAGAGGTCAAAAGCTAGGGGCAATTGTGTGGGGAGATTTCCAGAGCTCCAGGATTACGCTAAATCACAGCCATCAGATGGTATTAAGCACTATTACGTGCCATCCGCGTGCCGCCCACGTGGCGTCAGACTCGCCTCGGCTACCAGCACAGGGGCCCCGGCCGAAGTCAGCAGGTCCGGGCCGCTAGCGCCGAGCTCGGCTACCCCAAGCGCCCACCTCGGCTGAAAGCTCCACCTCGGCCGAAGGAACCGGGACGAAAGCCGAAGCAGGAAAGAATCTCCACTCGCGCCCTTCACCCCCCACGTCGTCAGACACGTGGAGGAATTGGGGCGCGAGTCAGTGAGACAGATGCGACATCCAGCCGTCCCAATCTTCGCCTGATCCCTGACAGGACGGCATCCAGCGGCTGAGGCCAAATCAGGGCACGGCCCGAGGATAGATCCGATGGTGCCCCTACCGCCAGAGGCGCCCAACACAATCTGGCCCAACGTGACGCGCATTCAATGCGATATGGGCCGATCCGACTAGCATTAAATGCAAAGCGGGCTGGATTGGACCTCATTAATTACTTTGTGGGCTGATCGTGACTTCCCTGTCGAGTCATGGGACCCGCGCCCAGATATCATCAAAAGATACGACCCAAGCCTCTATAATAGAGCCTCATTCCACATGCAAGGTATGCACAATCCAACAGAAAGAGCCGTTACTCTGTCTCTCTTCTTCCTCTCCTTCCTTTGTTCCAGTTCATTCACTGACTTTGGCATCGGAGAGCCTTGCGCCGCCCAGGCCAGGGTCCTCTAACCGTTTGCTCTCCCCTTTCAGGCTTTCAGGCGGCACCTAATCTTCATCACCTTGGATAAGTCCTCTAAGGCACCCCGGTTATGGGGTCATTATTTTCTGCACCTACAAGTATAATCTTTTATTTAAAACCATGAGAATTGTGAGTCACAAATCAAGGACTTATAGTCATTTCATTGACTTCAGATCTCATATATGAGGTGGTATCTCCCATGATCCATAGGGCCTCAAGTGGACTCCATAACTGTCTCCAGCTTGTCCAGGAGCAGAGCCCACTCTTAAAACCTATGCATATAACTAGAGTATATGGGGCTTCGAGCTGCTCAATTCTCACCCGATAAGGGGCCTGGACCCAAGAATGGGGTTGAAGCCTGACTCTGGGTCCCATTCAAATTGTTAGACCTTGAACTCAGTCGGATTTGGGTTGAACCTGTGTCCACTAACAGACCTGAGCAGGCCCGTCCAAAATATAATCAACGTACATTCAGGTTTTATAAAGGCTTGCTTATGATGGTGATTAGATAAGGTGGCAGTTTATCATGTGGCATGCATGGGAGCCAAAAGCTGTTTTATTTTGTAAAACATAAAATAGAGCCATTTTGATTTGGATGCTCGAAGCATGTTTTATTTTGAAAAAGCCAAATTCTCTCTCAGAGCCATTTTGTATTTTCCCTTTTTTTCTCTGGCTCAAATTCTTGAGCCAGAGAATTATTGATTCTTTTGTTCCATCCAAATTTTGGGCCAAAGCTGTTAACACTGCTTATACTTGATAATCGTCAATTACCCATACTTACAAAATTGGTCTCCTTTTATTGCTTTTTTAAATCCCAACCTGATTACAATATGTTACATACCCTTTGGTTGCACTTGCTATGTTCTTTTACCACTACATGAGCGTAATAAACTAACTAGCCAGGCAACTAAATGTGCTTTTTTGGGTTATTCTATTACACAAAAAGGATTCATTTGCTATGAGACTCTTCAAAGGAAAACACACGTCTCTCGCAATGTTGTGTTTGTTGAACACATCCCATAATTTCATTCTCTTCCTTCATCATCATCATCTTCTTCTTCTTCTTCCTTTTTCCTTTCTACCAATTTTCCCTCCTCTCTCCAATGATCCAGTATTGATAAATTTTCACAGGGTCTTGTGTACCAGCGACGACAGTCTAAAGTTATTCCCACTCCAACCCCTCTCCTTGAGACAGCACCCGGTCCTACTCCTGAAAATGACACCACCATGCCCAATCTTCGTCGCTCCGCTCGTATTTCTCGACCACCTGAACGGCTGTCCCTCTTCTCCAGCCTCCAATCTGTTGCACTACCTCGTTCTTACAAACATGCAGTTGTTCATGAGTGCTGGAATGCAACAATGAAGGAAGAACTTAAGGCATTTGATGAGAAATCAAACTTGGGATCTCGTATCTTGTCCTCCTGATATTACTTCTATTGGTTGTAAATGGGTTTACACTGTTAAGCTCAAGGCTGATGGTTCACTTTCATCACTATAAAGAACGCCTGGTTGCTTTAGGAAATAATCAAGAATATGGATTAGATTATGATGAGACTTTTGCCTCGGTGGCTAAGATGACAACCGTTTGGACTGTGATAGCTTTTGCAACGATTAAGTCATGGCCCTTTCTTCAAATGGATGTCAAGAACGCGTTTCTTCATGGCGATCTTAAGGAACCGTTTACATGCGTGTGCTAGATGGACTTGATGCACCACCAAACTTTGAGTGTCGTTCTTTGTATGGATTAAAACAAGCTCCTAGAGCTTGGTTTGAGAAATTTTGCCACACTTTCATTCATTTTGGGTTTAAACAAAGTCATTCAGATCATTCACATTTTATTCAGAGAAACATCTCGAGGTATCACCATCTTATTGTTTCTGGCAGTGATAGTTATGGAATTCAGCATTTACACCAAATACTCCAGTCCTCTTTTCATATGAAAGATCTTGGTGCATTGACTTAATTTATGGGAATGGAGGTTCATCACTCTGACCGTGGGACTATGCTAACCCAGAGAAAGTATACTCAGGAGTTAATTGATATGGCACGCCTTAATGATTGCAAACCGGTTAATACACCCATGGAAGTTAATGTTAAGTACCATAAACAGTATGGTGACCCAATATCTGATCCTACTTTGTATCATAAGTTAGTTGGGAGCCTCATTTATTTGACTTCGACTCGACTGGATATCTCTTATGCAGTGAATATTGTAAGCCAGTACATGTTTGACCCAAGACATCATCATTTCGCTGCTGTTTTCCGCATCCTCAGATATCTCCATAGAACTTTGGGACGGGGTTTGTTTTTTTCATCTTCATCTCTACTGCATCTCTCTGCTTATGCTGATGCTGATTGGGCAGGTTGTATTGATACTCGCCCGTCTACTACTGGTTGATGCATGTTTTTAGGGTCTTCCATCATTTCTTGGAAATGCAAGAAGCAAGAGCATGTTTCAAAATTATCTACTGAATCAGAATATCGTGCCATGTCTTCTGCTTTTTCTGAGATCGTATGGCTTGTTGGACTTCTCGTTGAACTTGGAATTAAAATTCTTACTCCTATTCCTTTGAATGCTGACAACACTAGTGCAATACTGATTGCTCAAAACCCCTTTCTTCATGAGCGGACGAAACATATTGAAGTTGACGCTCATTTTGTTCGGGAAAAACTTCAGGAAAATCTTCTCACTACCTCATGTTTCGTCGACTGATCAAATTGTAGGCATCTTCACTAAAGCTATGTCTAAAGATCGACATCAATTTCTAATATCCAAATTGATGCTTGTTAATTCGCATCAATTTGATGGGGAGTGTAAAGGAACATAGTTTTATGTGTCTCTCAAAGCACCACCAATGTAGCCACCAATGTACGTCTTCGTAGATTAGCAATACTATACTGATAAGCATATCCAAAGGGATTGCTGACTAGGAACATTGATTATATAGATCTAATTGATTGTAATACCCCTTATCAAGGGATTGTAATTGACTTATGATAGGAAGGAATGTATCTATATAAATGAGGGCTCGGTCATCCAAAGAGGACCTCGATTCATTGTCTTCATATATTATTCTCTCTCTCTCTCTCTAAGTGACAATAGGAAGTGTATTTCAAGAACATTCATAAATCTGGTGGTGCTAATTCTTCCTATTCTCGCATAATGACCATTGCTGTAGTGTCTACCGACATCAAACAAAAGAAAAAATTGCATTTAGTAATCCATCAAGTATTTAAAAAGGAAAAGAGAATCAAAGGCTTAAAAAATCAAAATTCAGGATTTCTGGACAAAAAGAAAATAAAGGAGAAGATAACTACGAACTTCTTCTATTCATATGAATTTTTTTTTCTTTTCTTTTCCTTTTCTTTTATCTGAATTGCAGATTGTATTAGAACGGTCAGAATCTACATTGGCTTTTAAAATGCAAGCCCCAAAGAGAGTCCGGCAAAGACATTTCAGGAGCAGAAGTTAAAAGTCTTTACTATTGATGCAGTGGTAAAACTTTTGGCTCCCATGTGGCATGCATGGGAGCCAAAAGCATGTACATAATATGTCAAGGCTAGAATGTCTGGTCCATTACTGTTATTACAGTAATCCACTATCATAATTCAAACCATATTTTCCAAAATGAGAATACAATAGAAATCCTCAAGCAGGGCTGTGGGCGGGGGATCACGTGTTCCAAACTTTATATAATCCCATTCACTTTCTTCTCTGTAGTCGATGTGGGACTCCGGGTCCTCCCTATAGTCAATGTGGGACTCCGGGGCATCACAATCCACCCCCTTAAGGCTGTACGTCCCTGTGCAGTAGCCTGCCAGCCCTGTTGGCCCGCCCACATGAAAACCCGCCCACTTGCACTAGGCCACAGCAGGGACCCACACTCGAACTAGTCGAGAGTCGGCTCTGATACCATTTGTAATGCCCCACCAACACCCTTGCATGGTCCGGAGAGATTAGTAGATTTGGATCAATTAGAGACCATATACATAGAAGATTAAATTTTTAAACACTGGTATGCAAATGGATTTGGATGCTCGATGCATGAATCTACTCATATGCCGGGTCCCTCATTTTTTTTTATCTAAAAGTTCATCAATTTTTTAGGCCACATAACTTGAGATGGCACCATTCACTAAATGTAATGTTGCTATTCTCTTGGCACCATTCACTAAATGTAAATCCCTCACAAGCACCATTCCACATTTAGGTCCATTCACTAAATGTACATATTTACACACTCTTGGACCTAAGGAATTACAAGCCTGGCCTTAAAGGTCTTAAAAGGGTTTCATGCTATCCACCAAATATTTGCTAGGCCTGTGAACATGGATGCTGCTAGTGATGCTTGTTGTCTTCCCGTGCATCTAAAGACTTCATAAATGTTTTCAGTATACTCTAACCAATCATTTGCAGCTAATGGATCTTCCTGTCCCGTAAACTCCTTTGGACCCCTTTTCCAGAAACGATCAAACAAGGCATTGTGATCATTTTCCCTGTTGATGACAATCTGAGTGCCTGGTGGTGGAGCTAGAACCGGTTCAGGCATTCTATCTAACACATCCAACAATTGCCTTTACATCTGTGCCATATCCCTTGCATGATCCTCATCCTTCTTGGCCATTTGCTCCTGCAGTCTAGCCTGAGTCTCATGTGCTTGTGCCTGTAGCCTGGCTTTATTCTCATTTGCCTGACACTGTTGGTCAAGCACAGCGTGCATCATCTGTTGAAATTGATTCTGCATAGTTGAATCTAGGATATTCTCTTCAAGTGGCCCTGCATGTTCATTGTTGCTTGTAGTGAGATTGTCGTTTACTGGTCGCTTACGAGGTTGCATAACGCTGCAAAACAAGGTGTTAACACATAAAAAATCAAGTATAGGGTGTAGACATTGCTTACATCATTCTAACGGAAGTCTAACGAATTCTTGCCACGTCCTTAGGATTTATAGTTTCTTTTAATTGCCTAAAACACGCTCTGATACTAGTCTGTCGCGACCCCGGACCGGGTCCCCGACCTAATCCGGGATCTCTTGCGAACTAATGGTGATGATGATGATGCCATGCCAAGTGCAATGGTTTAATTGGCCCATACGTACACGGATTTAAGAAGAACATTTCATTCGTGCACGTGATTTCCCACAGGGTTCCGCGGTGAGGATTACACATGCAAGTCGTTCACATTCATTCGGGGTGGGGAAGCGTGTAGCAAATCAAATATAACAATTCATGATGTCAGAGTGAGCAATGATCAATAGCATTTCCCAAAGTAATGTTATAGTAGAGTTTATACAAAAGATGAATTAGTTTATCCTTCCCAAAAAGTAATGGCCAAGGCCAGTGCATCCAAAAGAATTCCCCCAAAATGTGTCGTATCTCACTGCTTGACCAAATGCCTACACGACATCGTCATCTTGCCAGTCACCTACGCGATGCGGCTCACCGTCCGCCGCCTCCGGCTCCTAAAAGGCAACGGGGTCTGGACCTGAGTACCAAAGAATGGGTCAGACACGACGGTCTGGCAGGTGGGTGAAAAGATATAACAATAAAGTAAAACAATGATACCTTGAAAAACAGTAAAACCAGTATAAACAATGAATTTCATGAAATAGAATGCATCATTTATTAGAAAAGACATGTGCAAAAGAAAATATGTAGAGGTACCAACGAATTGGGAACTAGCAAGATGGCAACCACACAAAGCTAAATCCTCTCTCACTAAAGTGATGAGATCACATCGGCCGTTGACCTCAGTCATACAAGGTGAGGAGAGTCAACGATCAAATATAAATACATATATAACTATACGAGACCATGGTAGCGAACCGGGTATCGGGACGATATAGGATCCAGGCTGTAGCTGGCGGGACGGGAGGGGGATCTCAAGTCGGTGGATCAGACCGACAAGGTCGTCCAAGCTTAGTGGCGCCGACTCATAGGTCATGTGCAAGAAATCGGGACAAGTACATATATCAATATGAAGTAAAACACTTACACAAGCGGGACGGGGTGCCCATAGGCACAATCACACATTTGTATCGGGTTATGCATAAACGGGGCGGGCAACATGCTAAAATACAATTTTGGTATCTCCAGGGCATGACTAGTCATACATCATGAGTATCGAGAAGTACATATAGAAAATTCGGGTAAAGTAAGACATAATGGATTTCCAAAATACTCTGGACCATACATTGAGGGTTCAAGGTTTAGATCAAGGCGTATAGGGGTCCCGTATGCTGGTATTGCCATTGGCTTGGTACTCTGTAGAAAGTGGCGGCATTCCAAGTCCCTTATACAAATTGACAAGTCCCAAAATCCTCAATGAATCTCCGTGATGGGGTTTCTCATTCCACCAGACTCCATACAACACTCCCTCGGTCTCACCAATGCATTGGGGCTCCAAACAAACCTCCCCAAGCCTTAAAATCATGGTTTCAGACTTCCCTACATCAACGCAAACCTGTAGTGCAGATGGCTCGAGCGGACCTGAAGTTCGCTCGAGCCACCAGCTCTCTGGAAGGGGTTCGCTCGAGCGGACCTGCCAAGGTCAGGTTGGCTCGAGCGACTAGAAGGTTGGCTCGAGCCAACGGGCCTCTGTGAGGGGTTCGCTCGAGCGAACTGTCACAGAAACCTGTTTCTGATGTGCAGTCAGGCTCCTTCCTTTCTTCTCTTTTCATACTTCTTTGAGCACCCTTTTTACGCATAAATGAGGGCCTCAAAAACCTCCTCTAAGCCCCATATAATCCACCCTCCAAATACAACCAACTCTCACATTCAACCCCCATTTCATCAAAAGAAAACCCATCATAAGTAAAGATCAATAGGTAGCATAGATCAAGATTTCACCAAAACAAGTTGTAAATATTTCCAAGATATAAACAAGAGAGAAAGACCAATTAAGATGCATTTTCAAAGAAAGAGAAACCATAGCAAGAAAGGGATATGAAAACACCTATGAAATTATCAAAAACAATAATGTAGATCAAGATTTTTCCATAAACATATTAACATTCAACACTAACCCAATCATCCACTTGCCTTAGGTCCAAGCTTAGCAAATAAAGCTTCTAATCACCCTCCAATGCCACAAAACACCAAGCTACACAAAAACCCCCAAATTGAACCCATTTAGAAACGCTAAATGGTCAAAACGAAGAATGAGATAGAAAAAGCTTGAAAGGATAAAGGTGAAGCATTTCTAGAGCTAGGAGAGCATATCACTAGGAGATTGGAAAGGTTACATACTTATAGAATCTTCAATGGACAAGGCTAGCTCAATGGAAGCTCCAATGTTGATGGATAATGGTGTCCAAGGAAAGCTCCCATGGAGAGGAAGAAGATGATGGAGACTGATGATGCCAAAAATAGGTTTCGGACACCACCGGTCAAGTAATAAATGCTAGGTGAAAATGTAGTAAATAAATGAGAGAGAGAGAGGGAATTTATAGTGGTTCGGTCTGTATGACCTACGTCCACTTTGAATATGGTGATCTTTGATTGATAAGGTGGATTACAAGCGAGAGAGAGAGAGTAAGATGTTCCTTTCCTCAGTGATAAGAGGGCTCCTCTATTTATAGTCCTCCCCTAACAGATGGGGACGACTTCTCTTTGGAGCCTCAGAGCTGTCCTCGAGGGACGGGCCAGGTGGAGGCAGGTGAGATATTCTCCGCAGGAATTGGTAGAAGCGGGACTGCTTCCAAAGCGACGTAGATGCCTGCCTTGACTTGGTCACTCCGTGGATCTGGACCTGGGCTTCCCTGGTGGATTTGGATCTGGCTCATCATATTCTAGGCCACTTGGGCCTGACTCATCAGAGACCATTTTTGATTTGGTGCAAGGTTGGTAGAGGATTGGAGATGAAGAAGCAAGGAAAAGAGAAAACCCTAGGGCAGCTGGCCAACTTCTCCCACAAGGTGTTTAGAGCAAGAAGGAGAAGAGAAGAAGGTGGGTTCTCTTTATATATTAAGTGGAGTGGGTCCCAAAACTTAAAAAGATTGATGGGCTAAAAACATGGTTTTCCGGGCCTCGAATGAGTTCGACGAAGAAGGAAAAGTTGTTTGTCGAAATTTCTAGTTTCCAAAAAGTATATGTTTCACGGGTTTTGGTGACATCGAAAATAGTGTCCAGATTTTTTTTGAGTAAAAAGACCATTTTGCCCTCAAAGTTGGAAAAGTAGAGTTTCGGGGCCTCGAATGGGGACGGGGTCAACATGAATGTTGTAGAGATTAACGTGATGGTTCAAACGAAGGAAAACATGAATTTTTTGGAATCTCGAATAATCCCCCATATTATGCAAAGTCACTAAAAGAAACTCCAAAGGGTCCCACTAAATCAAGAAGGCTCTCAAAATTTTCCAAAGCTATATAAAAGCTATTCTAGCCCAAAACTTAATCAAAATCCACTTATCTCTCTTAGAGCTAAAATAAAACTTAATTAATGCTAATCGCGGTCTCTTGGGTCGGGGTCGTACATTTTGTATGACAACCTTAAAACCGTTCATGGGTCGAGGGGGGTATGAGGCAATGAAAATACCAATTGAATTGAATTTGGGTCTCCCTAAGCCCGAACCCAACCCACCCCATTGCCAACTAATTGTCACGGCCTTTCAATCAATTTTTACATTTGTTCAATTTTTTTCTTTTTATACTCATTTTTCTCGTTCTTCATTTCTTTACTCTCTCTTTTCTCCTTTTTTTCTCTCTTTCAAATCACACCTTTTTGGTGCGGGCTCTTCTTCCTATGGGAGGAGGCTTCTTTCATGGTTGTGGCTTTTCTCCTAACGAGAGCATGCTTCTCTCTCATGCTTGGGTTCTCTCATGGTGCCAATCCTATTGGCTGGTACCACATAGCCTTTAGCAAAAATTAGATGCCTCTTTAGTGGTGATGAATGAATATTCTAATATATATCCAAACCCCTTATTTGGATGGAACCATGCAATTTTGGGGTATCTTGAAGTAAGTCACCATTCGTGATCTTATACAAAAGGCTAAAATGTGGGCTAACATTAATCGTATTTTAAATGTTTGTTTCGATGTGAAGTAAGTTTGGCCAGCTTAACCACCTGCAGGTTGGATTAAACTTGACGTAATCAACATTCTCTAGCCACATGCAAATTAGGTAAAAAAGTAAGTTAATATTCCTCTTTATTAAAGGCTTGTTTAGATGTAAAACTAAATTATGTGTGGGTTTTTTCTTCCTTCCTCTTTGTCCACTTAAATCACTTGGTTAGAACCTGCTTTACCACTACATCAATAGTAGATTCATCTTAATAATATAACTTTTATTTATAAGATGCTTTTAAATTCATTTGAGTAGCTTTCTCCATTCAAATTTTGAACACACTTTTTTTTTTTTTTTGTAATGATAAAAGTAAATTTAACCGAACACAATAGAATTAAGATTCTTCAACCCCACTTATCTTAATTTGGATTGTAGGAGTTGTGATGCGAACTCACACTAAACATGTCCCTGACCAATGTGAATCTTCCCAGAAGAAGGATGCCCAAACTGGCCTACTAGGCCTAAGTCTAGAACTTTTTTTTTTTTTGAGTTTCTCCTGGTTCTACTCTTGCAAATGCAAAAAAAAAAAAAAAAAAAAAAAAAAAAAAAAAAAAAAAAAAAAAAATCACCTCATGATGTTAGTTTTTTTTTTTTTTCCTGAAACCTCATGATGTTAGTTAAAAACCGTTTCCTTTTGCCTTGTTCAGGTTGTAACTCAACATGTTTTCTCAACCTTTTCTTCCACCATTACTCTCCTTCAAACCGCTCAAATCTCTTATAATAAAACCTCGAAACCTCCTTTTCTTCTCCTCATCCCCAAGATACCAAAGACTCACCAAGCAAACATGCCTTCATCTTCTCCAAGCCTGCAAATCCATGAAAGAGCTCAAACAGATCCATTCCCAAATCTTCAGAGCATGTCTCCACCAAAACACGGATCCCCTCAACAAGCTCTTACTCTCCTGCACCTCCCCAGAATCTGGAAATCTGCACTATGCAGAAAAGATCTTCAAAACCATTCAAGACCCATCTCTCTTTATCTACAATCTGATGATCAGAGCTTTTGTAAAGAAGGGTAGCATGAGAAAGTCCATTTGGGTCTTTGCTAGATTGAGGGAAGACGGCCTTTTGCCGGATAATTTCACCTTTCCTTTGGTTCTTAAGGCAATGGGCTGTTTAAAGGTAGTCTCAGAAGGGAGAAAGACTCATGGGGTTGTGATAAAAACTGGGTTAGAATTTGATTCTTACGTCAGGAACTCGCTCATGGACATGTATGCTGAAATGGGTCTGGTTGAAACGTTGCAGAAGATGTTTGAGGAAATGCCTGATAGAGATTTGGTTTCTTGGAATGTCATGATATCTGGATATGTAAAGTGTGCGCGATTCAAGGATGCAGTTTCCATTTTTAGGCAAATGGAGGGGTGCGGAGTGCAGCCTGATGAGGCTACTTTGGTAAGCACACTTTCTGCCTGTGCTTCATTGCATGATTTGGAATTGGGTATGATAATTCACAGTTATATAGGTCAGGTGATTGAATTCAGCATTATTCTTGGCAATGCCTTGTTATATATGTATACCAAGTGTGGGTGTATGAGCCTGGCACATCAGTTCTTTGATGAGATGCCAACCAAAAATGTGATTTCCTGGACCAGTTTGGTTTCTGGGTATACAAATTGCGGTCAGTTGGATGAGGCGAGAGAGCTATTCAAGAGAAGTCCGGTCCAGGACGTGGTTCTTTGGACAGCCATGATTAATGGGTATGTGCTTTATAATCGATTCGATGAGGCTCTAGCGCTGTTTAGAGAAATGCAGATTAAAAGCATCAAACCTGATAGGTATACTGTTGTGAGCCTTCTTACTGCCTGTGCTCATTTGGGAGCTCTAGAGCAAGGGAAATGGATTCATGGATACATTGAAGAAAACATGATTAGGATTGACGCCATTGTCAGCACTGCTCTTATAGATATGTATGCAAAATGTGGCTGCATTGAAAAGTCTGTAGAAGTGTTTAGGAGGGTTGAAGAGAAGGATACCGCGTCATGGACTGCAATAATATGTGGGCTTGCCATGAATGGGCAGACAAGGACAGCTCTAGAATTGTTCTCAGAGATGAAACAGATTGGAACCAAACCAGATGACATAACCTTTATCGGTGTTTTAAGTGCTTGTAGTCATGGAGGACTAGTAGAGGAAGGCTGTTGGTACTTTGATCTGATGAAGAGGATATATCACATAGAGCCCAAAGTAGAACACTATGGTTGCTTGGTTGACCTCCTTGGTCGTGCTGGTCGGTTAAATGAGGCAGAAGAGTTGATTGAAGAAATGCCCAACAATAATGAGATACTGCCGTTATGGGGCGCCTTGCTTGCAGCTTGTAGAGTGCATGGGAATGTTGAGATGGGTGAACGTGTAGCCAAACGCCTTTCTGAAGTAGAATCAAGCAACTCTGGTATCCACACGCTTCTTTCAAACATTTATGCAGCAGCTAGCAGATGGGAAGACGTGACAAAGGTGAGAAGAAAGATGAAAGTTCTTGGGGTGAAGAAGACACCTGGATGCAGTTCGATCGAAGTAAATGGCGTTGTACATGAGTTTCTAGTTGGAGATAATTCACACCCTGAGATTGGAGAAATTTATTCAGTGTTAAATAATATGGTCATGCCTTTGGGTTCAGTAGCATATATTACAGATGGATTATAACGTGAGCGTTTTGTGTTGGGTTCATTAATATGAAAAGAGGGTTCTTATCTCTTTTGGTTAGACTCGTCTTTGTTGCGCTGCTTGAGTTGGACGCCTATGCCACCAATGTTGTCCTCCCTTAGGCTTTTTTTTTTTTTTTCCAATCAGAGGTATGTGTATAACCACTTATGTTTCCATGGGAATCTCTAATTTAATCCATTTAGAACTCTACTCATCTGGGAAAAAAAAAAAATCTCCTGAAAATCTCACAGATGGGTAGCTGACCTGATTCAAAACAGCTCATTCCGGGCCTGTTTGGCAAGTCTTATCTATTTAAAATAAATTCAATTCAAACAGATCAGTTCAAAATAGATCTGTTTAAAATAGGCCCTTTTATAATAGACTGTTTGGTAAAAATTATAGTATGTATGATTCAAATAGATCTATTTGAAAAAAACATGTTTGGTCAACATAAAAGAAGAGCTTATTACAAGGGCGTTTTCTGTCTTTTTTTTTTAAATGTAATTTATTATAAAATTTGATTACCACATTCATTATAAAGTGTTTTGTATTTAGATATTTATTTATCTTCATCAAGATCACCATACCAATTGGGAACAACTTAAATAAAAACATTAAAATTGGTGGTATTCTACTCACAATTCAATCATTCTATAAGATGCCATGCTCCTAAATCCAATTCCTTCAACCCCATTCCTTTGCCATCATTTACAATCATGTCCTAACATTTTGGAAGGTTTTGCAGCTTGTGGCAATTTTTTTGGGGTGTAAAGCCAGGTGTGTATTTACCATCAACAAATCCAATGTTGGTATTTTAGTAATAAATGGCCTTCAGATCAGAATCATATATATATGTATAGAATCTTCTTCTTTAACGCTCTCTCTCTCTCTCTCTCTCTCTCTCTCTCTCTCTCTCTCTCTCTCTCACACACACACACACACAAGGCAATTGTCTTTTTCTTCTTTTTCAAAATTAAGAAAAAGAAGTCAACAATTTCTTTGTATATATATATTTCAGACCATGGATATGGGTGTATGAATCTGGCTTCTTTCTTGAACTTCTGTCTTTTCTCCTTTTTTCTTTATGTGGATTTGTTCTATTACATAGTAAGGTAAGTGGATGGTCATTCACATTTGCTCCCAATATTTCAAATTTGAATCCCGTTGGCTGAGATCCTCATATTATCTTCAGTAATTGTTCACAGAATTAAGATTACTAATTCTGTCATTGGATCTATCGGGAGAATTAAGACGACAGCATTTCTTGATTTCAAAAACGTTAAAGCGGGCCTTATCCCAAAATGTTGCGAAAGCATTTGCCAAGGATGTTTTCATTAATCAAGAATGAAAGTTGGGGGCTCGAAGACAATTAGATACCGTCCTAGTCTCAACCATAAACGATGCCGACCAGGGATCGGCGGATGTTGCTCTTAGGACACCGCCGACACCTTATGAGAAATCAAAGTTTTTGGGTTCCGAGGGGAGTATGGTCGCAAGGCTGAAACTTATAGGAATTGACGGAAGGGCACCACCAGGAGTGGAGCCTGCGGCTTAATTTGACTCAACATGGGGAAACTTACCAGGTCCAGACATAATAAGGATTGACAGACTGAGAGCTCTTTCTTGATTCTATAGGTGGTGGTGCATGACTGTTCTTAGTTGGTGGAGTGTTTGTTTGGTTAATTTCGTTAACGAACGAGACCTCAGCCTGCTAACTAGCTATGTGGAGGTGATCCTCCACGGCCAGCTTCTTAGAGGGACTATGGCCGTTTAGGCCACGGAAGTTTGAGGCAATAACAGGTCTGTGATGCCCTTAGATGTTCTGGGCCGCACGCGCGCTACACTGATGTATTCAACGGGTCTATAGCCTTGGCCGACAGGCCCGGGTAATCTTTTGAAATTTCATCGTGATGGGGATAGATCATTGCAATTGTTGGTATTCAACGAGGAATTCCTAGTAATCGCGAGTCATCAGCACGCGTTGACTACGTCCCTGCTCTTTGGACACACTGCCCGTCGCTCCTACCGATTGAATGGTTACTAATGAACAGCCCTGGCAAAAACCTGCCCAAGATCTCATACGGATTACTAGGAATGTCATTTAGGTAGATTTCTCATGCTATTTTGGGTGTACAACTCGATACACCCATATATACAGTGGTAGTAAAGATCCTTCTCCAATGCTCAAAATAAAGGCTCAATGGGAACCTTACCCTTTGCCAGGTTTAAAAGCAAGTTGCCAACCCAACACTTATCACCAAATAAAACCATCTTTTTGAATTTGGGCCTGGTAGCGGTTGGTGCCTGAGAAGCTCAAAGAAGGGTATCCTAGAAATCTTCTATAAGATCATACCAAAGAGGAAGGCATCCAAGCTTTTGTTCGGCATGTACTCATATAGTAACATCTTTTGATCCCCTTCAATGCAATAACCCAAAAGCCTCACAAGATTTCTATGTTGAAGTTTAGCTATCAATATGACTTCATTCTTGAATTCCTCTAAGCCTTGCCCGGAGCTCTTGGAAAGTCTTTTCACTGCTATTTCTTTCCCTTCAGATATTTTTCCCTAAAAATACGAATGCATTTGTTATCAGGTGAACTAGAATATATAAATGATAGGACAACACTTGGACTACTATTAATGTGCTCTTTGAAAAGTAAAGCCCAAAATTGAAGTCTATAATGAAAAGAAAAAATAATAATGTAAATAGTATCAAAGGATGCAACATACAGCTCATGGGTTCCATTTGACATGCTATCTAGGTTCACATGTGGAATAGAAAAAAGTAGCTAAAATTTGTAACGTTCTGAAAAGAAAAAAAAAGAAGAAAGAAACCATTATGTGACAAGATTTCAATTTTTCCCCCTTTTCAGAAAAGCATTTGCAAGCTTACAACAGTCTTTTTTTATAACAACATAAAAATCGAAAACTGTAGTTTATAAAACTGAAGGTGAAAATGCATTAGAAACATAGGATGAATACTAATTTCTTTGTACTCGATTTTTGAATCTCTATATAAAAGATTACCTTGTATACAGGTCCAAATCCACCTTGTCCAAGTTTATTTGAATCAGAGAAATTCTCTGTAGCAGCAGCTATGATGTCAAAGGGAACAAAAGGAATATCTAAACCCTTCTTCCCATGTTCTCCAAGATTATTTATGTCTAACATGTCTCTCCCACGCAAGTGGGACAATGAAACATTCAGAATTCTGTCCTTGTTTCCTGGTCAAAATGAAATTAGAGGAAATGAGTCTGTTTATAAAAAAAAATTTAAATGCTTCTCTGGTTTGATGATAACAATCTCTTACTAACCTTTTTTCACGATTCGCATCCTCCATAAACAATAGATGATTGTAACTAAGACAGCACACCCCATAACAACTGTCAATACAACTACTATCAATGACGGTTTGCTCTTCAGATTTCTACAATTTTTGTTGTCATCACCTGTAAGAAAAGGGAACCCCATTTCATTTAGTCGTGATTTTAGGACATCAGGAAATATCACATGTGATCAGGAGTATCACTTGCCTAATGCAGATTGCTGACCAGCAATGCATTTCTCCATTTTTTTTATCCCATTGAAAGTTTGCATTACAAATGCATCTTTTCCTTCTCTCGACAGACATCTTTTCCTTCTCTCTACAGACCCATCAGGCATGCATTTTGTATTTGGCCAATACTCGCAGTCCTCCATTGAATTACATTCGGGCTCTCAGAAAGGCACCCATCCAATCTCTAATCCAATGTTCCAGCTACTTGCAGGAGATAAATTGACATTTACAATGGTAGTATAAGTGCTGCATGGAGTATTTAAGACACCAACTGAAAGTGCTGTTGATGGGAAGCCCCCTGAGGTATGGCTGCAACACTTAATTGAATGAAGGCAAGATGTAGTTCTATCCCCTATATATTCGTAGCAGGGACCTGATGAATTACAATTCAAAGATATGTGCAATGGAGTTGTATAATTAAATAACAAAATAGTGGTTTTGTTGGTTATGTAAAATGGTTGGCTGTTGTTCAAATGTATATCTTGGCTTGGGAGATTGGCTTCAGAGCAGATGCCTGTAGCTTCTGGTTTGATGACAAATGTTTGAGCATCTGGATTGACGCTAGTGATTTGCTGAGGGACATTGAATAATTTGAAGTAGAGCTGGCCAGTGGAGTTATCACAGTAGAAACTTCTGTAGGCAGGATCTCCACATCCTTCTTCAGTGCTTTCAGGATATGGAATCTTTGTCTTGCCACAGCTCTGGCATAGTGCTCCTGAACATAAAATGGTTTACTATTAAATATTATCAGAATCAAGTATGAGCAGAACAGTATGTATTGCAATTGCAAATGATATTCCCCAGTTTTTCCTGTCACGAGGAGAAACTGACTTGGTAATGTTTGCCCGATCCAACACTGATTTTTTTTTTTTCTTAAACTCACACACACATCCAAGTCCCTCACCATCAGAACTACAGCCAGAGATTGATCCTTGGTTAATACAGTCAAAGGGGGAAAAACTGTGCATCTGATGGACTATTTCAGATCTGTAAAAAGCTAGCCCTCCTTTCTGAATGATTTGGTTTTAAAGATTCATTATTATAGGACTTATCCAGCAATTTTTTAATCAAATAATTAAAAAGGCCACATTGGCGGTACATCTTTGGGCACAATCTGAATGGTTCAAATAAAGGAAATTTATTCTACAGTCCTTACCTCTAAGCCAAATTATTCAGAAACACAAATGCCCTTCCATGGTGATACTATTGTTTTCATCTTTCCTACTTTTAAAACCATGGTCTTCATTTAAAACCATGGTCTTCAATCTTGGGCGTTATATAGTTCGTTGGTGAGCCAATTAGTGGTGATAGTTCATGGTCCAACCTGTCAAACAAAGCTGAATTGGGAGCCATTAATCAACAGTCGACAATGATCCTTTTTAATTAATGATGAGTTGGGCATGTGTTGACATTTTTTTACCGAATTAGTAAATTAGTTCGGATTCCACTTGAATCCATTCTAACTATTGATCGCTAATCATGCTGTGGGCCATGTGCATTATTTTTACCGAAATGTGAACACTAAAATATTACAAATTCTCATTTTACCAAAAAAAAACAAGGAGCATTACAAAATCTCACTTTTTTATAGTAATTGATTAGTCTGATAGTGGTGATCCCAATCCTGTTTGAATGAAGTTTTGTCAAAGGCCCATACCAGTGGCAGGTATTTAATTTTAAATGGTTTAGATTTTTAGTAATTGTGGCTCCACTGAGGAACTTTTCTAAATTCCTGAGTCTGAGCCTCCAGGATTTGAAGTCGGACTACAATTTTTTTTTTCTTTGAGATTTGTTTCTTAGTCTTCTGCTATTCAATAAAAAATTTATGCTAATTTGATTATTTGATCTTGGACATGTCTCTAATTTCCTACTGGCTTTAGGAGAGATTGACATTGGAGATTGCAGTTATGCAGATGTTTTGACTGGTTTTGCATGGCATATCATGTAAGCAAGTACAACTACTACTTACTCGTTTCAGATGATGCAACACGCAGGTGAAGATCTAGAGACAGGTAATTATAGAAAAAGCTTCTGTAATCGCCTAGTTCATCTCGGAGACCCCACAAATCACTGAACCACAAATAACATATTGGATTTCTTCCATGGCCAAGGCTTTGGTAAGCGTAAGCACTGCAGCTGCAGTTGTCACGACACCTGTTTTTGCAATATTCAATACTAGTTACATTTCTCTTCTTCATTCCAAAGGCGTATACATCTGAGAAATCTGGCACATACATGTTTGACAACTGCCACCAGAACTTGTCTTCCTTCCCACACTGCAGGCCACCCTTCCAGTGGCACCCATCTCCCCAATTCCCCGTTGTCCAATTGCCTGCTGACACGGGCTCAGACCCTGGCAAGCAACTGCACACCGGTGAATTCTTACTCTTGCAGATGCTGTTCACCCCACACTTGGATGGAAAATCACACCCATCTGTCCATGTCGACCATCCCAACGTCCATTGCCCAGCTGGTTCATACCATATCCAGAACTGCAGCTGGCCTGACACATCCATCACTAGCCTTGTGTATTTAAAGGGGCTGGAATACATGAAATAGACCTCATCTCCACTGCTGTTCTTAGTGAAGTAGAAGAGGAAGTTTTTGTCCGCCACTCGAATTTCTTCAAAGTAACCCCCATTCCAGTCGCCGCTTTGCCAGGTGGGCGTCTTTGAATTATCCCAGATGAAGAGCCGGTTCTGCGAATGTGGTTCGACCCCGAAGGACAATCTTCCCGAGCCCATGTCGTCTTCTTTCTCGCGAGATGTTAGCAGGCGGTTGGATCCTGTTATTGGATTCACTCCGATCTTCATGCCCGGCAGGAGCGTGTTGAATGGATAGTTGAAGCTCTGCCAGAGTAGTTTTCCTCCATCTTTCAATACGAGATTTCCTGAATCCAGCAGAACCGCATCCAAGCGAGTTTCATTCGTGGAAACATTGGTCTTCCAGAGGAGGTTTTCGGTTCCATCTAGAACAGCTAGATTCCCATCATCGAGGAAGGCAAAGACTCCATTGTTGTCTGCAACTAGGCTGTCTCTGTTGGCGACCCATACCACCGTCTGTGTTTCTGTTGGAAGCTTGTAGTACCAGATGGCAACGTAAAGATTCTTGGACTCACCAGGACTGAAGAATCCTAGTGCGAATTCATTGCCCTCAGAGATTAGTCCTTGCCAATGTCTGAGTGATTGGCCAGGAATCATGGTGTCCATTTTGGCAGAAGACAGCAAGGAAGAGATGAAGAAGGTGGTGGTTGATGAGTCAGGCCCAAGTGGCCCAGTCTGTGGTGATGCTTAAATTTATGAAGATCCGTTTAGTCCAATTAGGTCCAGGCCCAATTCTACAAGGTCCGGCCTCGTCAAGGCAACCCCCGTCGCTTCGGAAATAGTCAACCCTTATCCTGCTTTTACCAAGTCCTGCGTAGAATATCCCAACTGCCTCGTCCATCGAGGACAGTTCGAAGGCTCCATCGAAGTAGAGTGAACGTTGCTGTAAAGTCGTCCCCATCGGTTAGGGGAAGACTATAAATAGAAGAGCCACACCAGCACTTGAAGGGCAAGAAATATTTTCCTTTCTACACACTTCTTTTATTCTCCTAGCTTGTAATCTCTGCACACTCGAGATATAAAATATCTGGCGACCTCTGCCCTTCTGAATTGGACGTAGGTCGCACTGACCGAACCACTATAATCTCTCTCTTCTTTAATTACCGCATTGATTATCTATTACTTGACCGGTGGTGTCCGAAACTAATTTAGGCATCATCAGTTTGGCGTCGTCTGTGGGGAAGTACTAAAGTTCTCATCATTTTTTCAAAATTATGGTGATCACCACTAAATCTACAAGACGAGTAGAGGGCGAGGATGATCCTCCATCGACTAATCCTGCCCCAAATGCTCCTGTTCCTACTCTTCAACAAACGTTGGAGAACATGCGGCAGCTGATGATCCAAAACCAGCAGATTATACAACTCATGCTGGCAGGGCAAGGAGGAGCACAATTTGGAGGGGTACCGCAAGGAGCATCGTGCCCAGGACTTCCAAGAGCACTACGCAGGGGAGCTCCCCATCTGGGCACCCATCCCCAGGGCGCCCAAGGAGTTCCTTAGGGCGCCCAGAGAGTTCCCCAGGGCGCCCCTCATGGAGTCCCGCCCCAGGGCGCCCCTCATGGAGTCCCAGGTGGAGCCCAATTTGGAGGACCCCCACCTCCAGGGGGAGCGAATCATGGAGAATTTCCACCTCCTCCCTCTGCTTCCAATGGAGAAGATCCTCATTTCCAAGAGGAGGAGAGTGAAAACCAAAGCATGGAGGATGAGAGTTATTTCCATGATCCGTCCAGGGAAGCCCCCAATCGCTAGGACGAGAAGATCAGGGAGATGCAAGATCAGCTGGGTAATGTCTTCAACGCCATGAAGTCGCAGGCACCAGAGACAGTGGATTACCTTGTCAGGCGAACAGACACACCGTTCAAGCCCGGCGTGGTAAACTATCCACTTCCTCGGAAGTTCAAAATGCCGTCCATGGAGACCTTTGATGTAGCGAAGGATCCATTGGACCACTTGGAAACTTACAAAACTACAATGCAGCTGCATAATATCCCTGATGAGATTATGTACAGGGCATTCCCAACCACACTGAAGGGTTCCGCTCGGCAGTGGTTTGCCAATCTTGCCCAAGCCTCCATCGCCACCTTTGGGGAATTGAGCAAGTCTTTCGTGTCACACTTTATTGGAGGGCGCCGTCACCAGAAGCCTGCCACACACCTGCTCAGCATACAGCAGGACAAGAACGAGAGCCTCAGAAGCTACCTCACTCGTTTTAACGAGGAGGTACTTCAGGTCGAAGAACCCGATGACAAGGTATCCATGGCAGCCTTCTTGGGAGGCCTCCGCTCATCAAGTTTCCTCTTCTCAGTGATGAAGCGCCCGCCAAAGAGCATGCCAGAGCTACTAGCAAAGGCCCAGAAGTACATGAATGCTGAAGATATCACAAGGGCCAGGCGAGGGGAGTCCTCCAGAATAGGGGACAAGGGGAAGGAGCGAGACAGAGATGAAAAGCCTAATACAAGCAACAAGCGAAGCAGGACAGAAAGAGTACCTGCCAGAGACCGACTCGGTCCTGCTTCGCAAAGAGACCGACAAACATTCACTCCTCTTAATGCCGCTGTAGGGCACATTTTGCTCCAGATACAAGATCCCGCCGTAAAATGGCGTGGGAAAATGAAGTCTCCTTCGAACTGCAGGAACCCGACCAAATATTGTCGCTTCCATCGCGACCATGTCCATGACATTGATGATTGTTATGACCTCAAGAGGCAGATTGATGATCTCATTCAGCGTGGTCACCTGCGCCAGTATGTTGTCGGTCGGGGGCAAGCACCACCACCACCACCACCACCTCACAATCTTGAAGATCAGCAACCCATTGGGGAAATCCGAACTATCTCAGGAGGACTAGCAGACTCACTCTCTGCCATGAAGGCCCATGCTAGGAAGGCAAGGCATCCTGATGAAGCACGCCCATCCAAGGCGCCCAGGCATGGCGCTAACGAAATTATATCCTTCTCGGATAAGGATTTGGAAGGGATCCAGCACCCCATGATGACCCTCTGGTGCTCGCCATGACCGTCGCCAATTTCCAGGTGCGTAGGATCTTGGTAGATAGTGGCAGCTCTGCGGATATCCTATTTGCAGAAGCTTCTGACAAGCTAAATCTGGGCCGGGGGAGGATGCAGCCTGTTAAATACCCCCTCATTGGGTTTTCAGGGGAGAAAGTGTATCCCCTAGGGGCAATCACACTGCCAGTCACAATCGGGGTAGCACCCCGAAGTTCCACTACAATGGTTAACTTCTTGGTGATAGGCTGCCCGTCAGCCTATAACATCATAATAGGGCGACCTGCTCTTAATGCATTCAGAGCCGTCATCTCCACCTACCATCTCATCCTCCGCTTTCCAACCCCGAATGGAGTTGGGAGGAAAGAGGGGACCAGGTAGCAGCAAGAGAGTGCTACGTCTCCTCAATGAAGGCCAAAAAGACGCAAGAGGCGCTGCAAGTTGAAATCTTGGACCCGAGGGATGACGCCACTATAGAAAGAGGAGAACTTGTTGAAGAACTTACCCCTCTGGTTTTAAATGAAGAGCATCCTGACAGAAGAGTGTACATTGGCTCTTCACTTTCAAAGGATCTGGTCAGCCAATTGACAGCTTTTCTGAGAAATAACATGGGCATTTTCGCATGGTCACATGCAGATCTTGAAGGAATTGATCCTGCGGTCGCCACCCACCACCTCAATGTCGACCCTCGCCACAAGCCTGTTCGATAAAAGCTAAGGGGCGCCTCCACTGAAAGGGGCCAAGATATGGACAAGGAGGTCGAGAAGCTAATTGAAAATGGGGCAGTCAGGGAAGTAGCATATCCTGAATAGCTCTCAAATGTAGTGATGGCGACCAAAACAAATGGGAAGTGGCGCCTCTGCGTTGACTTCACTGAACTCAACAAGGCATTTCCAAAGGATAGCTATCCGTTGCCACGGATTGACCTCCTCATGGACGCCACAGCAGGACATGAACTGCTCTCCTTCCTGGATGCTTATTCTGGATACAACCAGATCTGCATGCACCCCCCCCCCCCCCCCCCGCGAGAAAAGACGTCCTTCATCACTCCTAAGGGGATCTACTGCTACATAGTCATGCCCTTCGGGCTGAAAAATGCAGGCGCGACCTACCAGCGCCTAGTGAACAAAATGTTTCACTCCCAGATTGGGCGAACCATGGAGGTTTATGTGGGCGACATGTTGGTGAAGTGCTTTGCCGCAGCAGATCACATCGACCATCTCCAAGAAACTTTCAATGTTCTCAGGTCCTATCGCATGAAGTTGAATCCTGAGAAATGCGCCTTTGGCGTAGGATCAGGAAAATTCTTGGGCTTCATGGTCAACCAAAGGGGAATTGAGGCGAATCCCAATAAAATCAAAGCTATACTTGACATGAAGTCGCCCTCTTCCACCAAGGACCTGCAGCGCCTCAATGGAATAAATGCAGCACTTAACAGATTCGTTTCCAAGTCTCCAGACAAGTGCTTGCCCTTCTTCAAAATCCTTCGAAAAGCTTTCGAATGGGGACCCGAGGCTGAGGAGGCCTTCCAGAAACTTAAGCCTACTTGGCCGCACCTCTTCTTCTCTCACATGCACCACCGGGCGAGGTGTTATATTTGTATCTCTCTGCTTCCCCCTCAGCAGTCAGCTCTGTTCTCATCAGAAACCATGATGAAGTGCAAAAGCCCATCTATTATGTGAGCAGAGCATACCAAGGAGCAGAAGTCAGGTATTCAGAGCTAGAAAAACTAGCGCTTGCCCTCATCTTGACGGCAAGGCGCCTGCGGCACTACTTTCAAAGCCATACAGTTATGGTAATTACTAATCAACCTTTGAAGAGAGTATTAGGAAAGCCAGATGTATCTGGGAGACTCCTTAAATGGGCAGTAGAACTGGGCGAGTTCGATGTCCGGTACCAACCAAGGGCAGCCATCAAAGCACAAGCTCTAGCAGACTTTGTAGCTGAGTTTACACACTCTGAAGGGGAGACAAGTGATCCTACCACGTTGTTGTCCCCAGCAGACATCCCCGAGAAGCTTCCCCTGGGCGCCCAGACCTCTTCCTGTATGTTGATGGCTCCGTAACCAACGAGGGAAGTGGAGCTGGCCTCATTTTGATCAGTCCTGATGGTACGCACATTAAGTATGCAGTGAAGCTCCACTTTACTGCCTCTAACAATGAAACAGAATATGAGGCCCTCCTCTCTGGCCTGAGATTAGAGGTCGAAATGGACGCCCATGACCTCGCCGCTTACAGTGATTCCTAATTGATAGTCAATCAAGTAAATGGCGAGTTCGAAGAAAAAGAAGCAAGAATGCAGGAATATCTCGGCATGGTGAAGAGATTGATCCGGCGATTCCAGCACTTCCAAATCTCTCACATCCCTAGAGGGGATAACGTGGCTGCAGACGCACTCGCCAGGCTCGCCTCATCATGGGAGCCCTCATCTGCAGAACCAACACTCATCGGGCACTAGTTCGCGCCAGGTAAGTTGGATGTGGATACCACAAACATCAACTGTACAACGAACGAATCAAACTGGATGACCCCCATAAGGGCGTACCTCCAAGAAGGTACAGAGCCAGATGATCCCCTTGAGGCCAAGAAGCTTAGGATGAGAGCTTCCAAGTTTACTCTCCTACAAAATGTACTCTACAAGAAGGGTTACTGCTTACCATTGTTGCGCTGCCTTTCGTCTGAAGAAGCTGACTACACCATTTGAGAGATTCATGAAGGAATGTGTGGGAATCACTCTGGAGGACGCTCCTTCGCCCACAAAGCGCTTCGGCAAGGCTACTTTTGGCCTAGCATGGTAAAGGACGCCAAAGAATTTGTCAAAAAATGCGATAAGTGTCAACGCTTCGCTACTGTGCCAAGGCAGTCACGGGAGGAGCTAACGACTATTTTGAGCCCGTGGCCTTTCTCCAAATGGGGTATTGATATCTTAGGCCCCCTTCCTTTGAGTAAAGGACAATGCAAGTTTGTAGTAGTCGCCGTCGACTACTTCACAAAATGGGCGGAGGCAGAACCCCTAGCAAAAATAACAGACTCCAAGGTAAAAGACTTCGTCTGGAAAAACCCCGTCTGTCGCTTTGGGATACCTCACGCTATTGTTAGCGACAATGCCAAGCAATTCGATAATAAACTCTTCAATTCTTTCTGCTCCGACCTCCAGATAAAGCAGCCTCATTCCAGCCCGGCACACCCACAGGCAAATGGGCAGGCAGAAGTCTTGATAAGAATGGTCCTACGCAACCTAAAGACAAGGCTCGAAAGAGCGAAGGGTCTTTGGGTCGACGAGCTCCCAGGAGTGTTATGGGCATATCGAACGACACCAAGAACTCCTACTGGGGAAACCCCTTTCTCTCTCGCTTTTGGGACTTAGGCAGTCATCCCTGTTGAGATAGGTGTCAATTCCTTAAGGGTTCACCTCCATGACCCCGTCACCAACGAGGAAGGACTCCGCATCAACCTTGATTTGGTAGAGGAGGCAAGGGAGATGGCTATGGAATACAAACGGCGCATGGCAAGGTACTACAACTCGAGCGTAAAGCCTCGTTCATTTCAACTTGGAGACCTGGTCCTCAAAAAGGTGATCCTCGCCACAAAGGACTCTCGCGAAGGAAAGCTGAGACCAAACTGGGAAGGGCCGTACCTCGTAACAGAAGTAGTGAGACCAGGCACCTACAGGATCCATGATTCTGAGGGAAAGGTCTTACTTCATCCATGGAACGCGGAACATTTGAAGAGGTACTACCAGTAACATTTTAAAACTGGTGGAGTAATGAAGGCTTGGGGGGTGCATGTGACTTTTTTCTACTTTCTTTGTTTATTTTAAAGTTGTTTGACAATAAGCTGAATAAAATGTTCTATGAGGAAAGATCCTTGGAAGTGCCTGGGCGCCCATGGAAGAGGTCTGGGCGCCCAGAAGTGCCTGGGCGCCCAGGGGAAGCTCCTCGGGGATGTCTGCTGGGGACAACAACGTGGTAGGATCACTTGTCTCCCTCTCAGAGTGAGTAAAATCAGCTACAAAGTCTACTAGAGCTTGTGCTTTGATGGCTGCCCTTGGTTGGTACCGGACATCGAACTCGCCCAATTCTACTGCCCATTTAAGGAATCTCCCAGATACATATGGCTTTCCTAATACTCTCTTCAAAGGTTGATTAGTAATTACCACAACTATATGGCTCTGAAAGTAGTGCCGCAGGCGCCTTGCCGTCAAGATGAGGGCGAGCGCTAGTTTTTCTAGCTCTGAATGCCTGACTTCTGCTCTTCGGTATGCTCTGCTCACATAATAGATGGGCTTTTGCACTTCATCATGGCTTCTGATCAGAACAGAGCTGACTGCTGAGGGGGAAGCAGAGAGATACAAATATAACACCTCTTTATCTAGTGGCGATCACCATAATTTTGAAAAAAGGATGAGAACTTTAGTACTTTCCCACAGACGGCGCAAGAGGAAAGATCCTTGCATTTTCATTCCAAAAGTTATGTTCTACATACTCTTGCATTTTCATTCAATTTCCAAAAATTAGGTTGAATTGCCTTTCTAAAAAAAAAAAAAAAACACAGCAAAAGTCCCCTGCCCTCTAATCACTCTCGCAGCTGCCCTCATCTTCCTCCTCATCATCAGAGCTGCCACTACCATCATCAGGTGCCTCAGTCGGCACGAAGCCTAAGAGGTCAATCTCTGGGAAAGCAGCGGAAATCATCCCTCAGAGCTCATCATAGCCGTCAATGAAGGCATCAGCGAGGCCATTCGCTAACCCCCTCTCAGCCAAAGCAGCCCTCTCCTCAGCTTGGGAAGCTCTCTCGTGTGCCGCCCTCATCTCTGTCTCCACAACAGTTTCTTTGAGCATCACCCTCTCACGGGTCTGTGCAAGCTCAGCCTCACTAAGCGAAGCCCTCTGACGGGCCTTCACAAGCTCAGTCTCTGCCTTGGCCACCCTCTTGTGGGCGGCTGAGAGCTCAGTCTCAAGCCCGGTCGCCCTTTCGCGGGCCGCCGTAAGATCAGTCTCGGAAGCCCTTCTAGCAGCTTCAAGAGCAGTCATCCTTCCTTGAGCAGCGGAGAACTCCTTTTGCATAGTCTCATTATCCTTTTTCAGCTGACTATGAGCTCGAGCCCTTGACGACAAACAGACAGATGCAGTGGAGGCCTAAAAAAAAAAAGACAAGTGCATATAAAAAAGAAATATCATGAAAGTCTGGAGAAAAGGGGGAACGGTTAACCTTTACCTGAGCCAGACCTTCCAAAAACAAGTCTACAACCCCCTCGGTGCCCAAAGCATTAATCTGCATAACCTCGGGCGGAAACACAAATCTCCCGAGCTTTTCCCAGATCACCAGCGGGTTGCCCAGCATGGGGCCAGCCCAAGCCAGTGCCCCTGTAGAAGTTCCCGAGCTTGGAGGGCACAAACGATGGGCAGAAGGCATGGCCCGAGAGGAAGACTCCGGAGCAACAGTCTTGGTTAAGGAAGTCGCTGGCTGGGAAGGCACCACGGGAGAGACCACCTGATGGGGACACGCCCGAGGCCCCGTTGCAGGGATGGATAGAGGAGAGCTCACCTCCAAAGTCGCTGGTGGAGAGGTCCCTGGAGAGGCGTTATCTATCCTCGCCGCCTTGGAGGGAGGGGTACTCCTACCAGAGAGGCGGGCCAAAATCACCTGTCTGTCTATTGCTGTAGAAACAAAAGTGTTACTTAGATACAGAATATCAGGTGAACGAAAAATTATTGCTAAAGCAGAAGCGACGTATCTTTTCTTTTGGAAGAAGATTCCAAAGGGGGTCCACCAGTCCTACCAAAAGAAGAAGGGTCCGGAGGGGGTCCACTAGTCCTACCACTCTCTTTGGGAAGGAGAACTCCCAAGTCCTTGTCAGGGTGAACTCTCACAGCCTGTAGGTTCCACTCCTGATTTGCGGAAAGCACTGGCGGATCTGCAAGAAGACAATGAGCACGTACATGCATAAAAAATGTAAAAGAAGAAGCAATCAAAGGACGTACCGAGTTTTTTGGCGTCGGCCCATCGTATGGGCACCAAAGGCCGATCTACCTCAGAGACCCACTCCACCAATGAAGAAACGAGATTTCCAACTGTGGCAATTGGAACGCAATCCCGTGAGCAGCTTGCCACCCCTAGGGGTAAAATAGTACCATCCCCTGTTAGGGGCCGGAGACTCAATCAAATTGTAGGCAGCATGAAACTTCGCAGGAGAAGCGTCCTCGTGATGTACTTTCCTCCATAGTACAAGAAAGCCGAGCATAACCCTCCAGCCATTGGGTGCTAACCGCCCCGGGGTCAATGAAAAGTAATGGAGAATGCGGAAAATAGAGGAGGACATGGGAAACCTCAGCCCAGCTTCGAGCATCTCCTCATAGATGACAATCTCACCAGAGGAGTCATCGCAAGCAGGCTCATCCATCTCGGCCCGGCGACATAACACGGTGGGAGGAATATGATAAGAAACTGCAATCTTCAAAATGTCACCATCAGTGTTGAACACACTAAAAAGAGTGCTCACCTTGGATCCGTCATCGTCAACAACTTTTCCTCGATACTTTTTACGGCAAGGATGCAACTTCCCTAACATATTAGTAAGAGGGTTGTCTCCAATTTCCTTCATGCGCAACGAACCAGCAACAGAGCCGCCCGCCACGCCAACACGCGCCGCAACCGTCCCCGCCTTTGAGGTGACGCCAGCACCCGCTCGGGCAGCGACGCCCACACCCACCGGGGCTGCGGCGCCCACAGCAGGGGCCCCCTCGCCCGCTGCCGTGGCCAGGGCGACGCCCGCCGCTGGGAGTCACGCTGCTGTCCCCTCGCCCGCTGCCACAACCTGGGCGACGCCCGTCGCAGGGGCCTGACACCCAGCGCCCGCCACCCCCTCGCCTGCTGCCGCAGCCGGGTGGGTTGCGACGCCTGCCGTCCCTTCGCCCGCTGCATCAGCCAGGTGGGCTACGACGCCCGCTGCCCCCTCGCCTGCTGCCGCAGCCGGGTGGGCTGCGACGCCTGCTGTCCCTTCGCCCGCTGCCGCAGCCAGGCAGGCTGCGGCACCTGCTGCTGTCTCTTCTCCCACGCTAGCGCCCAGGGGGATCTTTTCCACTGCACGATTCACACCGGAAGCTTGGTCGCTGACAACGCCTGGAGCATTTTTTCCTGCAAGTTGCAGGTTCATCTTCTTCTTCTGGGATGACCCTTCTCCACTTAGATGCTCCATTATCTTGAAGACTCCGACTTTTTCCTTCTCTTTGGAATGGGTTTTATAGCCTAGGGTTTCAAAGTAAGATAAGACCCAAACTATAAGGACTCTCCCAAAAGCACATCCGAGTAGAAGAAAAAGAGACTGGTAGGGTGCGAAAAGGCGAAAGAAATTCTTGGAAGGGAGGAGAGACTTGGATATTCGAAATGCCCCCTTTTAAAGCTCCTTTGGGCGCGGGGCATTGAGGGGCAAATGATGAGTCAGGCCCAAGTGGCCCAGTCCGTGGTGAGCCAAGGCTTAAATTTATGAAGATCCATTTAGTCCAATGAGGTCCAGGCCCAAATCTACAAGGTCTGGCCTCGTCAAGGCAACCCTCGTGGCTTCGGAAATAGTCAACCCTTATCCCGCTTTTACCAAGTCCTGCGGAGAATATCCCAACTGCCTCGTCCATCGAGGACAGTTCGAAGGCTCCATCGAAGTAGAGTGAACGTTGCTGTAAAGTCGTCCCCATCTGTTAGAAGACTATAAATAGAAGAGCCCCACCAGCACTTGAAGGGCAAGAAATATTTTCCCTTCTACACACTTCTTTTATTCTCCTAGCTTGTAATCTCTACACACTCGAGATATAAAATATCTGGTGACCTCTGCCCTTCTGAAGTGGACGTAGGTCGCACTGACCGAACCACTATAATCTCTCTCTTCTTTAATTACTGCATTAATTATCTATTACTTGACCGGTGGTGTCCGAAACTAATTTAGGCATCATCAGTGGTCATGAAGGCAAAGATAAGAGGATTAGACCAGCTCATTCTAATGCTCTCTGTTAACTTCTTCTGAGTTAGTCTAACCTGAAAGACATCACAAAACAGAGTTTGAGGGCAGCAAACATAAAAGAGAGTCTAAAGACAGACAGACAATTACACGAGCATAAATAAATAGAAACATGATCGTAAACTCACCAAAAGTTGTCAAATACATTGGTATCTTGTTACAACTGCTCTGATTCAACTCTTTTTTGTTCTTATTTATTAATTTATTTTTTTGTGTTTTTTATGAAGGGTCTGATACAAGCTTTGGTTTTTTACTGAAGGGTCTACTTCAAGTTTACTTTCGAGTCAAATGTCTCTAGCACAGAAGTTGGTGTACAGACATAATCTAAATGGCTTACATGGAAAAATGAATAATTTGAGTAGATTTGAGGATGAAGCTCTTGACTAACATTGCACTCTGCACGGCACTCGTGTGATCAGGAGAAAGGTCAAGAGGAGAAATATACTCTACTCCAGAGGAATCCTTTTGTCTTGTCTAACTTCTATTCAAGAAGAAAGGTCAAGGGGAGAAAATTGGAGAATGATTATTATGTACAAAATTTGTACTTCTCACATTTTTTCCACTTTTCTCCACTAGTCTTCTCGAGCTACTTTCTCCATGTCTGAAATGGAAAATATAGGAGAAGTAGTTCAAAGTAGTAGAGAAAAAAGATCTGGAATCTCTGCATCTTTTACTGCAAGTATACTCTAGATTTGCAGAGTTGATTGAAAATAGGTTTCTCCCCTCTCCATTCAACTACAAACAAAGCAAAGTTGAAATGAAGGTGAGGGCCTCTCTGTTTGCATGTAACTGAATCAATTGGAATTTATTGTAAAATGGGTTCCTACAATGGATATTAAAGAGATGAGAGATGAAGAATAGAAGGTGGAAATGCAGGATTTCGAATTACAAGGGCTGAAGGGGAGAATATTTCATGGGTCAATTTGTTTTTATCTTCACCTTTGTTTCTTTAATTTTGACGACTTTCAGAAAAACCCCTCAGAATTTTGGAAGTTCAATTACATGAAATATTATCCAACCTTCCTGATTTTACTACGTCACCACTTGTCATTTTCCCTCATCTAACACTCTCCAACTAGTCCGATTTATCAAGTGATCATGAGACACAGACCAAAGTTGTTGTGAATGTAAGGCAAAGGACGCCCCAAAGACTGATTCTTCTTCCAAGAAAGATACTGCCATTTGATTTTCGTCCACAGCTCTCCAAGGTTTCAGGAGGTCATTGTTAAGTCATTTTCAAGAGTGGTGAGATGTATTGGAATTATTGGGCTTACATGTGGCCCAATAACTGGGCCCATGTGGCTCCAACTTTAGAATACCAACTCATGTAAAGACTCCTATATTGATAATTAAGTCTCGTAGATGTCTTCGGTGTTTATTAAAAGTTGCTAAGCTAATAGAGTTTTCTATGGTTTTTCTTAATAGAGATGTCTTTGGTGTTTATGGAAAGTTGCTAACCTAATAGAGTTTCCAATGTCAAGATGAATCTAAATCCTAATTAGATTTTGCCCCCATCGAGATCACGTAATAAGGTAGTTGTGGAGGAGTGTAGTAAGTCTCCCATCAAAGTTAGCTGTTAGGTTTATGTTGTGTTATTCAAATCATTCCTATATTTTTGTAGATCACATTAAAGTTATGTACTTATGTTAGATAAAAAAAAAAAAAAAAAAAACTAACAGTATCCACACAAGCGTTTCAAAACATCATATCAATTCAACAGAAATTAATCACAGTACTTATCCCTCTGGAAAGAGTGCAGATCGAATCATTCTTCCCTCCCGTGCAACACATTTGCAGCAATAGTTAGGAGATCATGCGAATGTTAAAACTAAAAAAATTAGTTCCATATGGACCTCAAAAAATTTGGGACGTAATTAATTTAGTTGGGATTTCCTTTTCTTTGTTAAACATAATTTTTTAGGTTATAAATTACAAACGTCGAAGATAATAAATATTATTTTTAATTTAAGGCATCATAAAGTTTTAATAAGTTACTAGCAACAAACGCCCGTGCTAAGCTCGGGCAAAAAATCAAAATATGTTAAAATTTAAGAATTCTTTTGAAATATTGTTAAGATAAAATAAATATAAAATAAATTTTTTTATTATCTTTGAATATTAAAAAAATTTCTATGTATGAAAGTAAATATAAAATAAAGTAAATTTACATAACACAATGAGTCCTTGAATTTAAAGGCATTGACCATTATGACCATCTCATTTACGGGTATATTATACCTTTGATGATTGAAAATATAAGAAAAGAAAACAAACCGGATGGATCTATATCTACTAAAAAGAACCAAAAGAAAGGGATAAAAAAATTAACGTGTTTGATCCATCAGTGGGGGCTACCCTTGAAATATTTTTAACGTGTGGGACCCACTGATGGCTCTGCATCCAAAGAAGAAAAAAGGGAAGATAAGAAGAAAGGAAATGGAAATCAAATGATTTCATCCTCAATTGGCCACACACCACATCTGGATTTATGGTGATAGAACAATTGGTCCCCACAGATGATTGATAGTATAAGAAAAAAAAAATTAAAAGAGGGGGGGGGGGGGGGGGGGGGGGGGAACAAGTGTAAAAGAAGAAAAAAAAAACATAAAAGATGTACATTGCATGGGATGAGGGTACGTGGATATAGATACGAGTCATCATAGTATGTTTCTAATAGTTTTAACTCATGTGCATACAAATGACATCCTAACAATTATCAAAGAAATTAAGCTTGTATATGATACCAACCCAGTCTGATTGCCCACTACGGATACATATTGACCTAGAAAACTAATATCTATGCATAATCCATGAGTGGGTCCCACTGCAAAAATAAGTTAAATGTGCGGGGCCCACTAATTGATTTGCATCCATTAAGAAACCAGACAACGGGGCTTGCCTCCCTCCATCAGTGGGGCCCACTCTTGGAAAAAAGGGGTTAAGAGAAGGCCATTGGGATTTCATCCAATACTAGAGTCCAATCTTGAAATATATTTAATACGAACTGGTGCCCACTACTGGAACTATCCATTTGGGAAAAAAAAACTGAAAGGAGAGTAAATGAGCTATATTAATCCATGAGTGGGTCTCACTGCAGAAATAAGTTAAATGTGTGGGGCCCATTAATTGATTTGCATCCATTAAGAAACCAGATAATGGGCAACAAGCTTGCCTCCCTCCAACAGTGGGGCCCACTCTTAGAAAAAAGGGGTTAAGAGAAGGCCATTGGGATTTCATCCAATACAGGAGTCCAATCTTGAAATATATTTAATACGAACTGGTACCCACTACTAAAACCATCCATTTAGGGAAAAATATTGAAAGGAAAGTAAAGGAGCAACAGCTTAGATTTCATTCATCGGTAGGGCCCACAAAACATATTCAACATGGGACCCATTGATGATTGAAGATCTAAGGAAAAGAAAACAAACCGACTTTAAAAATTTGCTTATAATTTGGATAATGGCAAGAAATCGGATGTTCATAAAAATCTCTTATGAGAGGTTTTAGGAGAGAAAGAGTAGCCCAAAGTGAGATGGCACCTTAAAATTCAAACGATCATAAAAATCTCTGATGAGAGAGGCTCTAGGAGAGAAAGAGTAGCCCAAAGTGAGGTGGCACCTCAAAATAATGTGGATTTTTTGTGCATATTTCTCTGAAAGGAGAGACTTTTTATGGATGAGATGGCACCCCTCACAGCCCACCTCCCTCTTTGCTTTAATATATATAACTAGCAACAAACGCCCGTGCTAAGCCCGGGCCCAAAAAGATAAATATATTAAAAATTGGAAACACATATCAAAAGGATAAATATTTGAAAATTGATTAGCTAATAATTTGAAATGACTTGTGCTTTTAATATGCACTCTAATAGTAAATATAGCAAAATTATTCTTAAAAACACTTTAATTTTTGCGGGATCACTAAACATGAGTCATATGTATAATAATATATTAACCCTTATATTAATGCTCACAACACTATCATGTATTCAATCTAACGGTGCGGCCACACAAAAAATGTAGATGATCATATTCATAGCGACAATATGGCATGGTAATGTATTTCCATTTGTATGATGGTTTTATATTGAATTAGAATTTAAGAATTTGATTAAATACATTATGTAGTTTAGTTTCTCAAGATTATCTCAACCTTTAAAGATGGTGTGTGGATCATTCAAGTGGGGCCCACTGGTGTCCACTTATTTGATATGTTTTTAGTGTCATCCATGTATAATGGGTCTCATCAGGTTATTTAAAGTCATAGCACAATAGGGAAATTTAGACATCATTTTGTCCCCTTTTTTATATGTGGAACGCTGGTAGAGCATCAAGTGATTATGCTGTTATTTAGTGTATGATTAAGTAACTCCATGACCCAAAGGGTTGATCATAGAATTAAAGGTGGACCCTAATAAAGAATCTTAACCAATAAAAAAAAATCAATGATACATAATAAAAATCAGATTAAAAAGAGAGAGAGAGAGAGTGCCAATAATCCATCTCTAACACTTCATGACCAAATAAAAGAAAAAAATTTAATTTCATTAGATCTAACAGTATTACTAATGTTGAAGCATCATAGATATGTAAAATTTACAAAAGCCATAAGATCAAACATGAAATTAATAAATGGATCAAAGAATGTAAAACCCAATAAATGTGACAAAATAAAACCAAGCTAATTAATAAATAATAAACCCCATAAACAAAATTGTAATAATAAAAGCACAATAAAATTACATCAAATAAACTTAATAAGTCAAAAGGGTCTAATTTTGAGTTTATAAAACAATCAAGGTCCTTTTTCAAAAGTATAAACTTTAACGGAACTTATGGGTGAGGGCTACAGTTTCCGCTACTCTCACATACCACCGGAACCTCCATCTCTTCTTCCCCACATAACATGTTATGTATCACCTGGAATATAAAAATTGCTGACATCGTGGGCTCCACTGATCAAGACCCAGATCAGACCCCACCAACAAAATCGCGCAGGCCCCCTCTTCAAGATCCATGGTCTTGTTCTGAAAATAATGGCCCACGCTGGCCCCACAGTCCAAAAAAATGGAATTAAACTCCAAATTCCCTACAACTGTGTCAGTCTCCCTTTAGACTGCTGGATGGTGGACTAAACGGGCACCAGCTCTCATGGGTCCACATGTCTGAGGTCGTTGGTATTGCCTATTTACTTTCTTCATCGTGCAAAATCCTAATTAATTCCATGCATCAATCATCATGATCAAGTTATTCAGAGTTTGGCAGTCCACTTTTCATGGTGG
This sequence comes from Litsea cubeba, assembly GCA_012931725.1. Classification (NCBI taxonomy): domain Eukaryota; kingdom Viridiplantae; phylum Streptophyta; class Magnoliopsida; order Laurales; family Lauraceae; genus Litsea; species Litsea cubeba. The sequence goes on from CM022945.1 coordinate 148,080,505, forward strand.
GTTATATGATAAGCACAGCATTGGACAGCAACAATTCTCACCTTATTAGCATCTGAGGCCACCCTTATAAATGAATCTTGCAGACAATTCAAATATTGCAATCTACATAATGGGCTTCCATATAGTAACACAATTTGGGAGTAGTATCAATGCAAGTACCCAGCCTATAATTTTGGTAGGGAAAGCATCAAACCAGCTCCCAAATTAGTTACTTCCATCCAAGTCAGTACCACTAAGCATTATGAACAAATGCAACATAGCCTTGAATCTCCAACAAACTTCAATCAATCTAAAAGCTCAATTCCTTATCCAAGCAACAGATCCAGATTAGAACAATAAGAAGTAGGTGGGCCCCACACGAATAGACCACCATCAGCATAATGCAAAATTAAGTGGGACCCACCCATTCAGCGATCAAGCCATTGATCCAACTCACCCCAGATTGACAATACAGAAGAACATACAACCTCGCCACTGAAGAAGATTCTAGCCCCAGTGCACATCAATGGTGGGCCCCACCAATTGAACAATCAAGATCCTTCACAATTTAGTCCAATTGGGCCCCACACTTCAATCCAGACCACCCATCCAACAAACCCAAGATGGCTTCAGTTCCACGTGGTGGGACCCACCAGATGAGCGTCCGGATCGCTGAAACGATCATGGTTTCAGATTGCAAGGGCAATTGGGAAGGGAGAAATCGATGGGAAGTGAGAGATTAGAAGTTAGAAAGCGGACCTCGGAGAGAGCGAGACGAAGGGAGGAGAAGAGAGAAGCGAAGCTCTCAGCAATGGCCGTAGAATCTCTTTCAACGACTTCCAGAGCTCTGAAAATCTTGCGCCGATCCGGAGGAGCCTTAGGATTCTGACCCATCTGTGGGGGGCAGCGGAGTGGGTATGTGCAGGTGCCGCAATGAGATGGAGAAGGGAAAGGAGAGATGGGGAAGTAGAGGAAGAGAAGAAAGAAGAAAAAAAAAGAGAGGTGCAGTGGGCGTGGGGAGAGAAGAGAGGGAGCAGGGGAAGAGAGAAGAGAGGCCAGAATATGTTGGATGGGCTGGAGGGAAGAGTTTTCCGGAACTGGGACTCTCATTCCCAGATCCAAGAGGACTCTACTCTCACGTGAAAACACTTATCGCTCCCTCTTTTTCTCTTTTTTTTTCTTGGGTATTTCTCTGAAAGAAGAGACTTTTCAGGGATGAGGTGGCACCTCCCACAATCCACCTCCCCCTTTGCTTTAATATATATAATTTGTACTAATATACATTTTACTACTACATGAAGTTATAACTCAGTAGTAGAATTTCTGCTTCCTTGGCATGTACTTTTATCATTAGAAGCTCATTTAGGGCCAATTATGATGATAATAGTCTCGCGAGATTAAGAGAAAGATTCCTTCTACTAATAGTAGAAAGTAAGTAAATTATGATAAGATGTTTTATCATTATAAAATTCAAAAACCAAAAAAATGAAAATTAAGTTTTTATTTCAGTGGTAATGGTTTAGTCAAAACTTGCCAGAAATCGGAGTATACCTATAAACGAAATGAGAACTTAGAAGAGTTTTATTATATACCCCTAAGGTTTTTAGGATTTGTAAATAGGCGCTGTGGTTTTTGTATTTGCAAATAGATCCATATTTTCATTTTAATACATTCAATGTCTCTAAAATTAGTATTCCTAACGAGAAAAGATAACCACCGCAAGGTTTATGTTAACTTTTTAAATATGATAACTTTGCCCTTATATTAATTACATATAAATTAGTATGATATTATTAAAGAAAAACACCGTTATTTTATCTCAAGCTCCAACTGTCTTTCTCTCAATAACTCTCAATACACATGAAGGCGAATCATGTATTTTGAAACTCTCGTAGAGATCCATTGTTTTCTTTATTTCAGCGGCACAGTTGATCGATCGTTCGAGTCCAGAGAACTGTGGGACGAGTTCTGTTGGGCAGTGTTCCAGACGTCCTTCGGCCACTGCAAGTTTTCTAATTTCATTCGTCCTCTGTCCACCAAGGACAAAAATACAATTAGAATATGTGCCCTCAGATTCATGTCATAGAAATCAGATTCCATGCTTGTGAATGATAGAGCTCCACATGAAGCTGACTGTTTTGGTATAAACACATGACCTTGGGAACCGATCCCTGTTTGGACCAAATAGGGGGGGGGGGGAAGAAAAATTTATAGAGCCCTGCTACTTGCACTGTGGCCCGGCTCCCAAGGGGGGAAGGTGAAAGAGAAATTTATAGAAAAATTTATAGAGCCCTGCTACTTGCACTGTGGCCCGGCTCCCATGGGAGCCGTTGGATCCCAGGCAACGGCTCCCATGGGGAGCCTGGCCCGGGCTCCCCATCGGTGCCTGTAGACTTTCGCACCTGGGGTCCAACGGCTCCCATGGGGAGCCGGGCCACAGCCCGGGCTCCCCATCGGTGCCTGTAGACTTTCACAAATTTATATGTCGCCCCTGTTTGCCCGAATAGGATTTCCCTGTTTGGAAGGGAATCGGTCTCCATCATGACTTGAAGACAGTGGAAAGAAGACTCCATGTTCCATGCTTGTGAAAGATAGAGCAACCGTGCTACGGAGCCCGGATTTCGTGCCCGGGCTCCTGCACGAATCCCAGCCGAACGGCTGGGATCTCACTTGCACGGAGATCCCAGCCATTCAGCTGGGATTCGTGCAGGAGTCCGGGAACGAAACCCGGGCTCCGTAGACTTTTTGAAGATAGAGCCCCACATGACCCCGACTTTTTTGGTATATTCACATGACCTTGACTTGAAGACAGTGGAAAGAAACTCCAAGCTCTTATTTAGCAACTCTATTAATAGAGTCAAGTAAAGTAAAACTCTCATTTCAAAAAAAGAAAATTCCCGTGGAACTAAAAACTCGAAGATATATTCCTAGGAGATATGAGATTCATCTTGAACGGTCCATATTATCCCTATGTGGGACCTACTATGGAGATCCAGGCAAGTGCTACACGCTCTGGTGTAATTGTTACGAAGGGGGATCGGACTCGGGCCATGAATACGTGGTTGTGGCCGTATGAGAAGACGATGATTTGTACTTTTGCTACTATATACTGTAAAGGAATATTTAAACGTTTGAATGAAAATGTAATTTATTAGTTTTTTCAGAAGGGTTTAATGGAATTAGCTATATATAAAGATTAATCCCATTATGTTTTTCTCAAACCATTATTCTAACTGCTTTCATTTTTACTAGTTCCCTTTTCTTTTTATTATGAGGATTTTACTGGAAAATACCCAGTAAATGTCCGTCGCACCTGATAGTGTCCCGGAACATTTTCCATACGGCAGCATTCCTCCCGCCCTTTTTTTTTAATTATTTTTTAATAGCGACGATAGCATCGTATGAAGAGGAAATTTAGTGACGATATCGTCACTCTGTCTTATATATATTCGCCTTCGAAACCCCCATTTTGTCATCTCCAAGCTGAAGCAAACGGCCCATATTGCAGGTTTTCGAAGAAGACTCGTACCTGTCATTGCATCCTGCATCTATTGCTCATCTTAGAGGTTGTTGGCTTCCATTTAAGAGGTTGGTGCACATCTTTGATGATTTGTGTACTTTTACAAGGAACCATTAATAATGGGTTCATATTTGTTTTCTTCCATTTCCTTTGCCCTTGTATAATACCCATTCGAGATGGCATGAAATGGATGCAACGATTTCTGTCTTGTGGAATAAATGGTCTTCGTTTGAAATCCAAAGAACCCATCTCTTTCCTTCATTTAGAACTTTTTGGCTGCCGTCTTATCATGTATTGTATTTGTATTTGTAGAAATTGAAATGGTGCACGTTTTTGTACATTTGTGTATGCTTTACAACTAACCATTAATAACGGTTAGTTGCTATTTGTCTTCTATTTCCTCCGGCCTTGTATAAAACCCATCTCAGATGGCTTTTATGGACCCAAATGATGTCTGCCGTTTGGATTAAATGGCTTTCGTTAGAATCCAAAATAAGAATCCAAAAGAACCCATCACTTTCCTTCATTTCAAACTTGTTGGCTGTCGTCTCATCATCCATCGTGCTTATATACGTAGAAACAGGAATGATGTTACTGTAATCGAAATAATACGAACTTATTTAAAATATGAATGAAACCACCATTATTGTTATCTACTTTGGGTTGCGTATTCTCTTGTTTATTTCTGTTCCTACATTCGTAAGGTCGTCTACATGAATGAAATTTGGTGTAGATTCTTATGCTGTAATTTTGTAGCTAATGGAATTTATGTTCTTTTAATGATTAGGATGTCGGGTGATGAACTAATAGTGATATTCCACTATGAAGGGAATCTTGATTTTGACATGATTCATCCGTTATATAAAGGTGGAAAGCAGAAGATGGTGTCTATTCGAAGTGATATAACTTTTGACTCGCTTGTAAAAGTTGCTTACAAAACATCACATTGGGAGGGTAACTCAGAAGACATAAGCTTACATTATCTTCATCACAATGGGAAAGTTTTTTCATTGGTTGGCATCGAAGATGATAATGATATTAAGTGCATGGTTACACTCTCAGCTGGAGTAACAAATGGGATTTATCTATATATCAGGGGAAGACCAGTTGGTTCTGGTCTTGGTATTGGACATCAACCAAGGTATGTCTGTTTACATAATTTTCCTAAGCATCATATTCATGTCAGTATATTGTCATATGTATATATATATTCTTAATTCAGTGTTTCTCTAACATTTATCATGTACTCTTTGAAGGGCGCATGGGTTGCTAAAGCGTCTGATGCGAGATGAGAAATCTGCGAGAACAGATGGCATTCATGATGCAAAGCGGAAGGCTCCATATTTCCGAGACACAACAATTCCTACTTTAAACCTTAGGGCCTGTTTCTTTTCAAGAATTTCTGACAGGAATTCAGGCTGTCTGGGAATTCCTGAATTCCAGTCAGAAATTCCATGTTCATTTATGGGAATTCCCAGCATTTGAGGTAACTGGCATTTTAAAATTCCAAAAAGGTGGAATTCCCAAATGCTAGCCTTTACTCTAGCATTTAGAAATCCAGCCATTCTGGGATACTTCGTTTGCAACTCTAGACATTCCGATAGAACTCCGGTTCTCCCAACGGTCGATGGTCATCTTCTATTCTATGTGACTGCACAAGAATCAGATCCGGTAATCTTCTTCCTCTGAACTCCTCTTCCTCACCTGATTTATTTTTTCATTTTTCTTCCATCTTGTTGCATGCTTTTTTTTTTTCTAAAGTGTTTTGATGGAAAGGAGATCCGGTAATCTTCTTCCCCACTGATCTCCTCTGGCCATGTGTTATTCCGAGGAAGGAACCTCTTTTGGCCAACCTTTGTGAATCGTGACTGCATGAGATCCTCGTCATTAACCCTATGGCCAGCCTTGGCCTGATTTGATCTGCATCAGATCATACCATATCTGATCTGATGTAGTTTTTATAAGTTAATATGATATGATATGATCTTTTCTTAAGAATTTTAGCATCTTTTGTGGTTCTCTTGCTTTTAATTTTGTGTGTTCGTGTGTGGCTTTTGATCTTTGTTTGTGTTTGGCTTTTGATCTTGTCTATGTAAAAGAAGAGAATGACCTGTATGGATAAAGAGGTTCAGATTTCAGATAAAAACCGAAACAGGTCATTATTAAAGGGGAATTTTTTTATATATTATATCTCCATCCTCATCCTTCTAACATGGCCCGGTCCATGTCATCCAAAGGTAATGTATCAAACAACTGGCCTAACTAATTCAGTTGTTATGCAAAGAGAAACATAATGAGATATGAGATATGCACAATGGCAGAATGCACTATGAAACGGGCATGCGTGTTGGTGTTTGGGGTTGTGGGTTGGGGATGTGCAATTCACCCAGAAACGTTTTTCAAGCCCATGCATTTAAAGATGGGTCTATCTAGCGTCAATGATAGTCTGATGCACAAGGAGAGGTTAAAAGAGATTTGCAGAGAGGTATCCCAGAGGGATTGACAAATCTAAAGGAGAACCAGAACAGCAATCAATCAGAATTTGAAATAGATACAGAAAAAAGAATGTGATGGTAAGGAAGAAAGACATGACATAGATGGAGTAGCTTCTGGAAGTTCCTGAACATCTGAAAAGAGAAAGGAAATGGAATTAAGAGCTGTGTGTTTCTAGCATCACACAGCTTCTCTTTAATAATGAAGATATGGTTACAAGAGTCCTAATTAAAACCAACACTTATCTTGAAAACTATCCTAATCATAATTATTTAGGAGATTACCAAAGATTGGAAAAGATATGTATCATTAGAATATCCTTATCTAGAGAACAACATATTAAATTATGAATGAGCTATCCAATCATGGGTCCATGACCAGGCCCAATTAAGGACCCAATTTTTTATTGTTGATTTCAGTGTTTTGTTTTCTAGATTCTTGATTACATGATATGGTACCTAAGGTTCATTTGTGTTCATTTTGAGAGATTGGCGTGATTCTTATTTTTGGGTTCTTTGTTAATTTTTTTTTGTTGAACAGAGGAATATTTTATCATGATAATTCCGTGTGAGTAAAGACGGAATTCTACGACTATTGGAAAGTGCTCATTTGCTGTAGAAGGTCAACAATATTTTAAATCTGAAGGATTATTTCTCAATGGAAGGTATTTAGTCTTCCTTAATTGTTTATTCAATTTAATATGATGTTGTTATGGAATCTGTTATGGAACGATTTGAGCTCTTTGTATATAATGATTTTACTTCCTTTACTTTAAAATGCTTGAATATAACAAAATGTTCAATTACATAACAACAGAATCCGACAATCAAATCATATCCGCTGTTGTTTCTACTGTGGCCGCATGTTGCGAGTTGGCTACACTATGGCTAACTTTAGAAGAGGAGCAGTCTAGGAAAAAACGTCGTGTCTCATCATTGTCGGGCAAGACATGGGTGAAAGAACTTTTGTCAAGCGATGGGCCTCAGTGTCATGAGAACCTTCGTATGAGCCCTGATTGTTTTTTGAAACTGCGTGATACACTTATGCAACGAGGACTCCTTCAACATACAAGAATTATGTCCGTGGATGAGCAGCTAGCTATGCTTTTACACATTTTGGCCCATAATGTCACTAACAGAGTCATGGCCAATCGGTTCAATCATTCAGGAGCCACCGTTAGTCGGTATTTTCATACCGTGTTAGATGCGATTTGCAAAGTTTATCCAAACTATGTTCAAATTCCTGAAAATGCACCTACTCCACAACAGATTAGAACAAATACAAGATTCTACCCATATTTTAAGGTTGGTGTATTATATAGTTTTTATTTCTGATATGGTTACTATATTAAGTGATATGTTGATGTGATCCTAAACTTGCTCTTTCGCTCAATAGGATTGCATAGGGGCAATAGATGGTACACATGTACCCGCTCATGTACCATTTTCAAAGCAGGCAAAATATCGAAATAGGCATGGCCAACTATCACAAAATTGTCTCATGGCAAGTGGATTTGATATGAAGTTCCAGTATGTGCTTGCAGGATGGGAGGGGTCTGCAACTGATGCTACTGTTCTTTTCTCTGCGTTGAACAGAGGCAATATATTAGCGGTTCCGGATGGTAATAGAACCATTCAAATGTGAAGTGCCTAGTTTAGTTGTACATTTTTACTTATTACAAACTAATTTATAGTTACCACTGCTTTACTTTTCAAATGTAGGTAAATTTTATCTAGTCGATGCTGGTTATGGTAATGCACCTGGGTTCCTAAAACCATATAGAGGGGTGCGCTACCATCTCAAAGAGTTTGAAGAACGTCCGCCAACAAATTCTCAGGAGCTTTTTAATTTGCGACACTCCTCATTGCGTACCACCATAGAACGGGTGTTCGGAGTGGTTAAAAATCGCTTTTCAATTTTAAGAATGCCACATGGATATTCATTGACCACCCAACGGGACATTGTAATTGCTTGTTGTGTTTTACACAACCATATAGTTATGCATGGTGTTGGAGACCCAATGCTCGAAACTATTTCCACGACAAATGCATCCAGGATCGATCCTCCCTTAACAAGGGCTAGAAATACAACAACTATCCCAAGGTGGAATAGAGATACTTGGCCTGCATTTCGAGATTCCGTAGCAGAACAAATGTGGATAGATTATGAACAGCAACAACAAAGAAATCAACAAGGATGAAAATTTGACATGATGTTCCTTGCTACTATGTTTGACATGATGTTTTTGTCATCACTTTTTTGACATGATGTTTTTTGGCACCATGTTTTGTCTTATTGGAGAATATTTGGCATGATGTTATGGTTATCCTTTTTATTGTCTTAATGAAAAATTCTGGATTTCTTTCATATCTATTTAATTTGCAGTTCATTCTCATTTTTTTCAGTCCATTTTTAGTAAATAATTTTCATTGACATTTCATTAGGATCCCAAAGGAAAGAAAATTACAAATGGAGCCCAACTGCAGAAAGGGTTTTAATGGATACACTCCTAGAAATGAAGCTGGCAGGAAGAAAGGTTGAAAAAAACTTCAACACTGCTTGTTGGGCACAAGCTATAGCTAAAGTGAAGGAAAAAACAGGGTTGGAACCAAGTATAAATAATGCAAAAAATAAGTTCAAAAATTGGCGTCAACGATATAGGGAGGTAAAACAACTTCTTACTATGTCTGGTTTTGGATGGGATGATACAACAAAGATGGTTACTGCTCCAGAAGATGTTTGGGGAGCTTTGGAGCAGGTAAATTAGCATTACTTTTATTTAACTCATTACTTAATTGCATTTTTGGGTAAATAAATAATGTTCTAGTTGATTTAACTTGATGCAGGCTAAGAGCAAATTGGCTAAATATAAGAACATTACCATCAAGTTTTACGATGAACTACATGATCTTATTGCTGACGATACAGCTGAAGGTGATATAGCCATGACTGGAACTGAACGAAGCCAAGTAAATGTTGACTCAATCATGATAGAAGAAGAAGATTTCATCATCCCCAACACTTTTGACAACCAGACAGCTGGATTGGATGACATTGACGAGCCTCACTTGCCTCATACTAATGTGAACTCACCAGAGAATGGACCAGCTCCAGCACATCAAAGTAGTAGTGGCCGAACGAGGAAGAAACGTAAGTCGACAACAAGCGATGAAGTGAAAGAAACATTGAAAGATGTTGCAAATGCTGTCCGTGAGCTTGCAGAGCGCATGAACAACCCATATCATAGCATATTAATCCCAAAGATCACCGGAGTTGTTCGTTCGCTTTCTTTTATACCATCTAATATGAAAATGCATATCATTGACTTTCTTGCTAGTGATGATAGAAAGGCGGAAACATTTCTAAGCTTCAATGATGATGAGAAGATGCGATGGCTAGAGATGCATTTTCAACCAGGATCGTCAAGTGGTGCTTAGTGAATTTAAAACATAGTTCATCGATGGATAAGTAGTATTTTGATTATGATTTTGTTAAGTGTTTAAACAATGCTTAGTGATGAGGAATGATCGTTGAAAAACCTTTTACTTTGGACTTATTATGCTTTGAAACTATGAAGTTGCTATGTTAGAACTACTAGGTACTTATTTCATACTTTTTGTCATTTGTTAATGTTGTGGATGTAGTTGATTATGAGATAGATTTGAAGTTCAAATTTGGATTTGATTGGACTTTTGTTGGGTTATTTGATTTATAATGGTGGATGTTATTTTGTTGGCATTATGGTGGATGTTACTTTGGCTCATATTGGTTGAGATTTATAATGGTTGTTATATTCATGAATATTTTAGCCTTATATAAGCATACATATAATGCATAAATATATAGAAATCCACTTAGAAATTCAAGTAGTTATGAAACAGGGAATTTATGGAATTCAGGTTGGATGAAATTCTCAGACAGGAATTCCAGTATGAAAGAAACATGGAATTCAGGAATATCAGGATTCAGCAGCATTTCAAAATTCTAGCACATCGAATTCTGTAAATTCCAGCAGACATGAATTCCAAGAATTCTTGTAAAGAAACGGGCCCTTAGCGAAGATTCTGACATGCAATTTTCCTCCGAACCGAACAATCCAAACTGTGAAAACGTGCGGTGAAATCTTCCATCTTCACTTTCTTCCGGACCACCCGGTCTGAAGACTGTTCTAAGTGGTCCAACCAAGCATGTACCTGAGACAATATGAGATCGAAGTCAAGGACAAATTCACGTTTAAAAAACAAAATACATAATAAACATTGTACATCTGAGACGACACTAACATGTTTATCGGTTGTGGATGTAGCTTCATCAACTCCGCTATTCACTGGTGTTTTCTTTTTTGGTGTTCCCACAAATGATGTTGGTGTTTGTACATTGATGGCCTCATCGGGTGTTTGTACACCTTGACCGCCCTTTCCACATACAATCTTTTCGATGGTTTCTGATGAATACCATTCTAGATAATCGCTGCCGTGAGACTTTGTCTTCACCTTCTGTCCTCTAAGGACATTTTCATGTCTATCCTCCCACAGCCTTGAAATTTCATCTCCATACTTTTGGTAATGTTTCTCATACCTCTCCAAACGCTCAACCCTCTTAAACGATAAATAAAACGGTGGTGGGACCGCTTGTTTGAAGCCAAATTGTTTTGTTACACGTTGGGTGTTGTGCCTTTCAACAATCTAGTAATGCAGTAAGACGGTTGATGAAGTGAACAGTCTCTTGTCTTCCTTTCTTATGCATTGGAAGATTTTTTTGGGCATCTTGGCATATGGCTGCCACGTAAACTGCAAAATTAGACAACCTTAATTAACAATAAATTCTTATGTTTCAATATCACAAATCATAGTTTTAAACTGGACTGAACTTTATTACCCAACCTCTGTAAGACCGTTGATATGCTTTCGAATCTCTTTCATGTTGGTCACCTGCATCCTATCTCTCAATCTTAGTTCCCATGTCTTAAATAATGGGTACTGTAAGTCCTTTTTCCAACTAGGAGATGGGGTAGGACATCTCCCAATTGACATTCTTGAATAGGCCCAGATCTGCAGTGTAGAATCACATAAACGAAAAGTTAATTACTCTTAAAATACAGATGAAAAGAACTCAAATATTTACAAATCACAAAATTTGACACACCTGTAGCAACTGTAAAGGGCCAGTTAGAGTCTTCAAAAGGGTTAGCTTACAAGTTTCCCTTTTTTCTTTACGTTTCTCTTCACCTTCATCCTCTTCTTTTTCATCATCTTCACCTTTTATTAACCTTGTAGCCCTTTCAAGCATTCTGTATAGACTTTCAAGGCAAGCTGGACCCCATGCATAGGGCTTGAACTCCCTAAACAATTCTAGCTGCCAAGCTGGCCCCCTAGCACCAGAAGAATTGGCAAATATTTGTCCAGACACCAAGAAGAACAAGTATGCCCTTGTCTTGTACAGTTCTTTTGTCTTCTTAGAAGGTTTGAAGTTGTCTTCTAGCCACTTAAATTTAATTGTAATGCCGATAATGTCTTTTCCAGCACGTGGGACAATACCTAGCAACTCCTTGCACACTTGAGGTACAAAAGAATTCGGGAAAGTCCTGCCCGTAACAGGTTCACTGTCAATTGGGAGCCCATATATGTGTGCAACATCCTCTAGAGTTACTGTGGCTTCACCTGTAGGCAAATGGAATGTATTTGTCTCCGGTCTCCACCTTTCAACCAAGCCACTAATAAGGGCATGGTCTATTCTCATGTAGTCTATTTTAGAAATATTAGATAGTCCAACATCCCGGACAATATCCTTTTGTCCATCCGTTAGAACCCATATGTCTTTATCAGGGTTCGTGTTTATACATCTATAGGTCCCTAGTTCTATTCCATCTAATATAGCTTTGGACACGTGTGAGTCTTGATCATATAACAGCTAATCTCCTTTGTCCATTTGTTCAAAACAATATACACAAACACATATAAAGTCTAAATAGTGACAAGTACATCATGAATGACACTAACACTCTCTTTGGTGTATGATTTTGACACTCCTTTTGCTCCCCTTCATATTTTAATATTTCACATTTACTTCCATAAAAGGAGTGTCAATATCACTTCTCTATTAATAATAGAGGAAAGTTCTGATTGCTCACCCAAATGCAATTTCACTTTTAGCAATAATTATTTTACTGTCCCACTAAACATGGTGAAGTGGTTTCCTCTCATTTTCTTTAGTCGTTTTTTTCCTCAGTCCTCTTCAATGGATAATGAAACCAACTGATAACTGTCCTCTAATGGTACAATGCCCAAGCCAGCACACCAGACAGACATCTAGTTCACATAATATATATTGTTCTTTAACACATAATCACAATTAATATTTGACATAGAACCCCAAACATGTGCACACCGATATAGTCTTCTTTCAAAGATACAATTCTAGTCCTTTACAGTTCCCATCCTATGATACGGGGAGGAACCATCTCTTTGTTCCGGGCCCTGTAAATATCCCAGAACCTATGATACGGGCAATGAACAGAAACAAAGAGGATTATCGCTCACCTACATTCCCAATTGCCATGACCAGGACACTTCTTGAAGATGTTAAGAAGATTTTCAAGATTACTACTGGAACCCCATTTATGATTCCCACCACAGGTAATCTTTCAATAACCTGTATGAATCATTTTTCTTATCTAACTTTGTTATCAATGCTTCTGTTCCTCAAATAATTCACATAAGATAATGATAATGACATGCATCTTGTGGTTATATCTCGTAGATATCCTAATTGCATTAAGTTAATTGATAAAACATTGGCTTTTTGTTGAATGAAGAGGAAGAAATATATCAAACAAAAACAATAATAGAACACAGAATAAGAACATGCACGTTTGGGTGATGTAAACCCTATTTCCAACTTTAATCAGACACCAAACGAGCATCAATGAAGCAAATGTGAATCTCAAAGAACAAGTGAACATAATTCATTGTTGGTGTCTCATTCTGTGAGAAGACCATCCAGACATTGTATTTGAAATAACTCACAAATGTGCAGACACTCAACCAGCTCTCTGGATTTTAATCAATCACCAAACAACCATCAATGAATAGCATGTGCTTGTCCGAAGTAAAGAGAAATCCAAACTAAAAAGGTTGTGGCCGTTTCATTCTTGGAGAAAAAACCCAAACGGTAAACCCACAAATGTGTAATCCCACTTATGGTTTTTCGTGAATCACCAAACAAGCATCAAACATTCAAACATGCATGGTGCAAAACAAGTGAAACTCCGTCAAAACCAAGCTACCATTATCGTTCTTGAAAAAAAAACCACAAATGAAAGCAAGAGAAACGCCCTAATTTGGATATGCAAACGGTTTCAACGTACCATACCTTAGAGGTTTTGTGCGATATCGGAGCAAGGTTGATGCAAAATGGGGAAGGAAGAGTGTAAGGAAGCAACGGCGCCGGCGTGCTCTGGTAAAGGGAGAAAGAGGAGAGAAACGGCTGGGGGAAGAGGAAAGTGAAAAGGACAGGAAACGAGGGTCTAAGAAATACAGATGAGTGACGCTAGCGTCACTAATTTACACACTGAGTGACGCTAGCGTCACTTGTTTCTTATTATAAAAAAAAAACCGCACGGGGTCTAACGGACCCCGTTAGTGTGGTGCGATTTTCGAGGAACTATTAAGTTGAACGTCCACATATTGGGTATTTTTGGGTAAAAACCTCTTTTATTATATTTGTTTTATTTTTTTGACGGGTAGAATGAATTTTAATTAAAAAACTAATTTAACTAGGCCGGTTATCCAACTTTCCATCATCCATCCTCGCAGAAAAAACACAAGTACCATCGTTGCACCACCAGGATTTACCAGAATAAGCTCAATGGGTGCACCCATTCAAATACTCAATCATATCAGGTCCTTCATCGGGTGGTGGGATAAAAAATTTCACCCATGCTGGTCCTGCAAAGGGGCGGTGCTGGGATTTTGTATTTTTTATCCTTGCCATTCACAAGATGGGGCCTCAATTAAAGGCAAGGAGCTAAAATCACGCATGGTTGCTGTGTGGGGATGTCTCCCAAAGTATTGGGATTATATTAATCTCGGTGTTGGTGTCGCCTAATCACGCCTTGACCGCGGCAAACGTTACCAAGGTGCTATCTGAGACCGTTTCGGGTCTCAGACGCCCCTGACCTCGGCACTGAATCCTCACTTCGGTCACCCGACCTCGGCACAAAGTCTTCACCCCGACCACTCAGCTCGGCACCAGAGCCAGACTGCTAGCCGAGATGGACGCTGATGGCTGTACTTTCACGGATATCCAGCTGAGTCTGACAAAGCCATCTTGGCTGCCCCTCACCCCTGACAGGGCGGCATCTAGCGGCTACGTCCCATCAGGGTATGGCTCCAGGCTAGGCCCGATGGGATTAGGCCCAAAAGTCAGACAGGGTAAGGCCCGATTAGACCATCATTTAATACATAATGGGCTGATCGGACTGCCATTTAATGTATAGTGGGCTGACGTGACAGCCCCCATGGGAGTGCTAAGACGTCATCATGAGTCCCACCATGCAACACTAGCTTCATCCTCTATAAATAGAGGAATAATCTCCATCCCAGGTACGCACAATCACAACCTGAGAGCTGTTACTCTGTCTCTCTTCTCCCTCATCTCCATCCTACTGCTTAGTTCTCATACTGACTTAGGCATTGGAGAGCCTTGTGCTGCCCACAGCCAGGGTCCTCTGGTTTTTTCATCTTCTCCCCTTCCAGGTTTCCAGGCCACTTTCCATCTTCAAAGGAGCATCGAGCTCGCCATAATCCTCATTACAAAGTCCGTAATATTTAGGCTGCTACAGTTGGCTCTGTGGGAAAGCATTAACCCAATCTTCCCAAGCACAACCCAAACACCATGCCTCCCAAAGCTAAGAAAGGCGGAGAATCCTCAAAGGCGAAAGGCGAAGAATCCTCGAGGGCGATAATCCAGTTGCCGCCACCCATGGGCAAGGTCTGGCGCAGTTGCATTCAAGGAGCACCCTGACGCACACCTCTTCATCCAGGTCCCATTCCCGGAGCGAGTCGAGGATTCATCCCCGGAGGAGGAGGTTATGCCTCCCCGGCGAGATGAACAGCAACAGGAGCGTCCTCAAAAGGACAAATCTGTAGCAGTCAGTAAGTCCCACCATTCCCGTCACTTCGCTGGCGATGGGGATGTCGCAGCCCAAAACATCCTCATCCAGGAACAAGAAAAGTTGATCCGGCAGCTCCAACAGCGGCTTCGGCAGCAACTTGAGCACAAGGCAAAGTCGGCCCCCAACCTTCCAAAAGTAGGCCGACCCATCGATCCGAGATCGACCTCAGGCAACACCTCAAGCACAAGAGGCAGCACCGGGCTCAGGACGAGGGCTCCAGCAACAGTCACTCCAAGAGAGGGTCAGAGCCCCTCTTCGAGGACAGAGAAGACGAAGAAGCGCGGCTTGACAAGCTCGTCAGGCAGGCTATCCGGCGCAATATGGAAGTTCTCTCTCGCAATCCTTTGGATTCGTACGACTCCGGCGACGCCGACTCGTCTCCTTTCTCTCGGGAGATCAAGGATTTCCTCCTGCCTAAGAGATTTAGCGTCCTAAGGTTCATCCATTATGACGGCACCTCAGATCCAGCAGCGCATCTCCGACATTTCACCCAGAAGATGTCAGTGTGGGGCGATGTCGGCCATTTGAACTGTAGAGTTTTTTCGTCGAGTCTGGGAGACTTCCCCCTCAAATGGTTTTGCAGTCTCCCAGAAGGATCGATCTCGAGTTGGTGCCAGTTGCAGAATTCCTTCCTGGGAAAGTTCCAGGCCCATAGAGTCAAACCGAAGACGGATGGCGACATCATGGCCCTCAAGATGAGGTGGAACGAGAGTATCAGCCAGTTCGCTAAGAGATTCTGGACTGTCTATAGCCAGATCGAGAACTCCAACGACGAAGTAGCGATCATGTCCTTCCAGCACGCCCTGCTGCCGGGCAATGACCCTTCGCAAAGAGCTGGTCGTGAGTCCCGTGACCTCGGTGGAAGCACTGATGGCCAGGGTGAATAAGTACATCGCCTAAGAGCAAGACGAGGTCAGGGCCAATGAGAGCTTTGGCGTCTCTAAACCCGTCTCCAAAGGCCAGTCCAAGCCCGAAGACCGAGCCACCCAGTATGACCGCCACCCCTCTAAGAGATCCTTCTACAAAAAGGAAAAGAGGATGTTTTAGAGGGAAGAGAGGAATCGATACCGAGCTTCCACCAACTTGGCAGCAGCCTCGTTTCCCAACGCGGATGACGACAAGAAGTCCAGGCCAAATGTCCACACAGTATTCGTGGAGCATATCCATAAAATACCGAATAAGATTAAAGACCAACCCTACTTCAGCTGGCCGCAGCCTATGCAAGGCAACCCCGCTAGCCGAAACCAAAGTAAGTTTTGTGCCTACCACAAGCAGAATGGGCACAACACCGAAGACTGTTTCTCCCTCAAGTCACACCTTGAGAAGCTCGTCAAGGAAGGGCACTTAAAGGAGTATGTGAAGGGAGGAGGAGTAAACACCAACTGAGTTCAACGCCAGGATGACGGAGGTCACTCCAGCGATGAGTCGGAAAAAATCATCAGTGTCATCCACCTGGCTCCCGCCCCAATGGGGAGTAACCAGGCCCGTGCCGAGGCTAGAAGGCTGCACACGGCAAACAGGTGATGCCTGCCAATCTCAAACCAACGTTCAAGAAAGCTCAGAAGGAGAAGCCCAGGATCTATTTCTCTGAGGAAGACTTGGAAGGAGTCCAGCTCCCCTATAACGATCCGCTGATTGTCACCCTCAAACTCAAGAATTGCATAGTTCAAAGGATCCTCGTCGACCCCGGAAGCTCTTCCGAGATCCTTTATTTTGATTGCTTTAGGAGGATGGGCCTTAGAGAAGAGAACCTGGAGGAATCACGAACTCCCCTGATAGGCTTCGGCGCCAAACCAGTATATCCCAAGGGGAAGATCTCCCTCACAGTCCAAGTTGAAGGCGCCTCCATAACTGCCGACTTTCTTGTGGTCGATGCGTCGTCTCCTTATAATGCCATATGGGGAGAACATGGCTGCACAGCATGGAAGCAATACCTTCCACCCACCACCAGAAACTCAAATTCCCCTTAGATGACAAGAACGGCAGAATAAAGGTGGTCACTATGAGGGGCGGCCAAGCAATGTCTAATGGCCGTAGTGCCCGGAGAAAAGGAGCCGCAGCAAGTAAATATGGCCGAACTGGAAGACGAGCTTGATAAGGTCGGCCGGCCACAATCCCGAGAAGAAAAGCGTTGAGGATTTCACCGAGGTCAGGCTCGATCCCACCGACCCCGAGCGCCATTTCTTAATTGGCAGTCAGCTTGCCGAGACAGAGCGGGCCGAACTCGCCAGTTTCCTATTCAGGAACAAGGAGGTCTTCGCTTGGACCCCCTATGAGATGCCCGGCATTGACCCCGAGGTCATGTGCCACGGGCTCAGTGTGGACCCTCGCACAAACCAGTGATGCAGAAGGCACGCAGGACGGTGGCACCACAGTCAGAAGCAGTAGCCGAAGAGGTCGGGATGCTGCTAGAGGCGGAGGCGATCAGGGAGGTCAAGTATCCGAGGTAGCTGGCGAATACAGTGGTCGTCAAAAAGAAAACTGGGAAGTGGAGAGTCTGCGTCGATTTCACTGACCTGAACAAGGCCTGTCCCAAAGACAGTTTCCCACTCCCCAAAATTGATCAGTTGATCGACACCACTGTTGGCCACGACAGGATGAGCTTCCTTGATGCTTACCGAGGCTACCACCAAATACCGATGTATGGAGCTGACAAAGAGAAGACTGCGTTCATAACGCCCAGAGGCATTTACTGTTACAAAGTCATGCCTTTTGGGCTAAAAAGCACAGGGGCCACCTACCAAAGGTTAGTCACGAAGATGTTCCAGGCCCAGCTCGGTAAGACGGTGGAGGTCTACATTGACGACATGGTCGTCAAGTCCAAGCAGTCCCGAGACCACTTGGCCGACCTGAGTCAGGTGTTCGACATCCTTAGGAGGTTCAAGCTCAAGCTCAACGCCTCCAAATGTGCATTCGGCGTCGGCTTCGGCAAATTCCTTGGAAGCCTGGTCACTAGAAGAGGAATTAAAGCCAATCTAGATCAGATCACGGCAATCCTTGGAGTACAAAGTCCAACAACGACAAAGCAGGTTCAGAAGCTCATCGGCATGGCTGCCGCACTCAATCGCTTCGTCAGCAGATCCTCAGATAAATGTTGGCCTTTCTTTCAACTCCTCAAGAAAAATCTGAAATTCCATTGGACGCCGGAGTGCGACGAAGCGCTGCAGAGGCTCAAAGCCTATCTCTCCTCACCTCCCCTGCTCTCAACTCCGAAACAGGGAGAAGTGCTCTACCTCTACCTCGCGGTCTCGGATCAAGCGGTCAGCTCGGTCCTCATTAGAGAGGACGATAAGCAACAAATGCCGATCTACTAAACGAGCAAGATCATGCTTGACACCGAGACCAGGTACCTACCAATGGAGAAGCTCGTGTTGGCACTCGTCAGCGCTTCTCGCAAGCTCTCCCACTATTTCCAAGCCTTCTCCATCGTGTTTGTGACGGAACATCCACTCGGATTGGTCTTCAAAAAGGCCGACTTCTTTGGCCGAATCTCGAAGTGGGCCGTCGAACTAGGGCAATACGATATCAAGTATCAACCTAGAACGACGGTCAAAGCTCAAGTTCTGGCAGATTTCATCGTCAAGTTCGCGTCTCCAAGTTCGGCACCAACCCCGCTCGGCACCGAACTGGGGGGCAGGAGGCATGAGGACGAAGTCACTAAGACAGAAGAAGAGCAGGCCTGGAACCCATTCCTTGCTTCCGCTTAGAAGTTCTTCGTTGATGGATCCTCTACCTCCAAGAGGGCTGGCGCCGACGTAGTTCTTCAATCTCCAGAAGGATTGGTTATCGAGCAAGCCCTCACCCTTGATTTCAAAGCATCCAATAACGAAGTAGAGTACGAGGCTCTACTAGCCGGGCTGAATAGTGCTAAAATCCTCAGAGCTCAATAGCTGGCGGTTTTCAGTGATTCACAATTGGCAACAAGCCACCTGACTGGAGACTACCAAGCTCACGATGACAGGATGGCAACCTAGTTAGCGTACACAAAAAAGCTTCTCTCGCAGTTCCAAAAAGTCGAATCAAGCGGATCGGTAGAGACTCCAACTCTCAAGACGACGCCCTCGCCAGCCTAGCTTCAGCGGTTGAGGCCGAGAGGAATAGGATTGTCGAAGTAGGATCGCTGGAAAGACCGAGCACGGAGCTTCCCCCACCTCGGTAAATTCTATGCGTTGACCTCGGCCCGAGTTGGATGGACGAAATCGTCACCTTCCTTAAAAATGACCAGCTCCCCGAAGACAAGAACGAAGCACGCCGAATCAGGCTCAAAGCAGCTCGGTTTTGGTTGAGCCTACAAGGCAAGCTCTATAGGAAGTCCTTCACCGGCCCCTACCTTCAGTGTATCCACCTCGGCAAGGTCGACGACTTCCTATACGAGATACATGAAGGAATCTGCGGAATTCATGTTGGTGGACGGTCGCTGGCATACCGGGCTATCAGCCAGGGGTACTGGTGGCCGTACATGCAGACAGACACACAGAAATACGCCAAGAAGTGTGAGAAATGCCAGAAATTCTCACACGCCCTGTCGCGACCCCGGACCAGGTTAGGGAACCAAATTCGGGATCGGGACGATGTTGATGCCGCGCCACGTGCATCTCTTTGGCTAACCCGCACACGGAATTAAGAAAACATTTATCCGTGCACGTGATTTCCCACAGGGTTCCGCGGTGACGATTATCCATACATATCATCTTACATATAAGCATATCAAAAAAGTATTCGAGATTGCGGAAGCGTGTAGCAAATCATATTAGTGCTATTCCATTCCATAAACAAGACTGATTTATATTTGACATGATAAGATATCAGAATGAGCAATGATCATAAGCATATTTTCCAAAAAGTAAAGTTAATTGTATATACAAAAGATCAGTTGATTAATTGCCCTAAAATAATGGTCAACAAAGACCATACATCCAACGAAACCCAAAAGATGTTATCACGAGTTCCCAAAATGTCGTCCTCAAAGCCCGAACGAATGTCTACATGACATCGTCGGCTTGCCACTCTATCACACGCTGCGGTTCACCGACCGCCTCCTCAGGCTCCTCCTCGATGGCAATAAGTTCGGGACCTGAGTACCAAAATAAATGGATCAGACCCGACGGTCTGGCAGGTGGGTGAAAAGATATAACCATAATTCAAAACAAAGATGCCTTTAGAAACATAGTAGAACTTGGATAAATAATGAATTTCATAAAAGAAGAATGTATCATTTAAAAGAGGTACATATGCAATAAAAACATGTAAGGTAACAAGAATTCGGAACTAACAAGGTGGCAACCACACAAAGCTAAATCCTCTCTCACAAAAGTGATGAGAGCACATCGGGGCATTGACCTCAGTCACACGAGATGAGGAGAATCAACGACGTTGACCTCAGTCACACGAGGTGAGGAGAGTCAACGATTTTTATACAATAAATACATATAATACTCTGCGGGACCACGGTAGCGAACCGGGTATATTGGGGCGAGGCGGGAACCATGCTGCAGCTGGTATAACAGAAGGGGATCTCCAAACAGGTGGATCAAACCGATAAGGTTATCCAAGCTTAGTGGTGCCGACTCATAGGTAACATGCAAAAAAATCGAAATAATTGAATACACATAACGGGGCGGGGTACCAATAGGTACAAAACGCATTAGTATCGGGACGGGCATAAACGGATCAGCAATATGCTAAAACAATGTTTTCAATACTCTCGGGGCAAGTCTAGTCATAAATCATGAGTTTTAAAGTGTACATATGAAATTCGGGTCAAGATGCAACATGAATGGACTTCTATAAATTTCTGGGCCAAGTGTTAAAGATTCGAGATTTGAAACAATGTGAATAGGGTCCCGTATGTCGAATTATTACATATTTGGTACTCCATGAGAGTTAGAGACATTCCGGATCCTTATACACATTGACCAACCTAGAGAATCCTCAATGAATCTCCATAATGGGGTTCCTCCTTCCTTTGGACTTCATACGACACCCTACAAGTCCTTACAGTGCATTGGGGCTCCAAACAATACCTCCCCAAGCCTAACAACAATGTTTCGAGTCTTCAAGTATTGAGCCAGGCCTGACAGGCAGTTCGCTCGAGCGGACTGGGAAGTTCGCTCGGGCGAACTGCTCTCTGTTTGGGGTTCGCTCGAGCGGACTTAAGGTTTGCTCGAGCGGACGAGGTTCTGTGACGGGTTCGCTCGAGCGATGTGTCAAGGTCGTTCGAGCGAACTGTCCAGAAACCTGCTATCTGTGAATAGTTCGGCTCTTCTCCTTTCTTTCCTTTCATGCACTTTGAGAACCCTTCCTACAAGTACTTGAGGGTCTCAAAACTTCCTTTGTGAATCTCATTCATTCCAACACATTCCCCCAGCAAACCCACCATCAAAACATTAATTCCTTACTTATTTTCACCTCATTCAATGCAAAGCAAACTCCATTAATGAAAACCCATAGATGATCATAAATGATCTCTTTAATAAGACAATAACACATATGTTTTCAAGAGGACTATTGATAGAGAGTAGCCTATCATCATGCAAATTTCCAAAACCTTGAAAACTCATAAAGATGAATTAGGTGAAAGCAATGAGTAAGAGTTCAAATCTTTAATAGCAAGAAAACATGAAATTAATCCATTCATCCACTTGCCTTAGGTCCAATGCTAAGAAAATCAAGCCTCAAACACCTCTCCAAGCCAAGATACCAAATCTACACAAAAACCCCCAAATCCAAACCCTAAAACCATCAAAACCAAAGAATAGAAAGGGAAAGCTTGCAATAGCCAAGATTAAGCCTCTCTAGGACTAGGAGGACACGAATCTAGAAGTTTTGGGAGGATTACTTACTTGGAAATGTTTCAAATAGGTAGAGAGAGCTCAAAAGGGGCTCCAATGGTGATGAATGTCTTCACAAATGGTACCAATAAGAAGCTCTTGAGGTGAGGGAGATGATCATGGAGTCCATTCTTTGCTTGACAAGAGTATAGTGGTGATTTATGAGAAAGGAAGCAAGAGGGACAAGGGAGAAATCCTTAGGGCTGGGACTTCCTCTCCTTCTAGGGTTTTAGCAAGAAAGAGGTAGATGAAGAAGAGAGCTCTCCTTATATAGCAAGTGGGGATGGGGCCCACAGCTTAAAAGACTTGTCGGGCTAAAAACATGGCTTTCATGGCTTCAAACGAATTAGACGAAGAAGACAAAGTTGATCGGCGAAATTTCTAGTTTCCGAAAAATATATATTTTGCACATTTTGGTGACATTGAAATTGGTGTCCAGATTTTGGGTAAAAAGACCGTTTTGCCCTCAAATTGTATAAAGTCAGGTTTAGGGCTCTCGAATGGGAACTGTGCCAACATGAAAGTTGTAGGGATTAACAAGATAAGTCAAATGGGGTTAAAAAATATAATTTTTGGAAATCATTGGTAAACCCCAAATCTTACACAATTCGTAATAAGAACCCCCAAAGGGTCCCACAAGTAAAAAGGCTCTCAAAATTTTCCAAAGCTATTATAAAAGCTATTCTAATCCCCAAACTAATTCAAAAACCACTAAACACACTTAAAACTAAAATACAACTTAATTAACTCTACTCGAGGTCTCTCGGGTCGGGGTCTTACATCCTCCACCCCTTAGGACATTTGGTCCTCCAAATGGAAATTAAAACTCACCTCCGGTAGGAGATGTGGGTACTTCTTCTGAACTTGATCCCGTAATTCCCATGTTGCTTCTTCTGGTCCATGATTCTCGCAAAGCACTTTGACCCACTGAATAGTCCGAGTTCTCAACTCTTGTTCCTTGGTGTCAATAATCTGTTTAGGCTTCTCAATATAAGTCGCATCTTTCCGGAATTCCAACGGCTCATAACGGAGTTTGTGTAGTCTGTCGTTGAAGTACCTCTTCAACATAGACACGTGAAAAACATTGTGTACGCCGGAGAGTTCAGGTGGTAAGGCTAATCTGTAAGCCACATCACCAATCTTACTCATAATGTCATACGGTCCAATGTATCTCCGAGATAATTTACCCTTCTGTCCAAACCTCAAAGTTCCACGGGTAGGTGACACTTTCAAGAAAACCTTATCTCCCTCTTTGAACTGTAAGTCCCTTCTTTGAGAATCTGCATAGCTCTTCTGCCTACTCTGAGCCACTTTCAGACGTTCTTGGATCAACTTGACCTTGTCACTTGTCTCACTAATGATAGTCGGACCATGGAAACTGCGAGTACCAGCTTCTTCCTAACAAACAGGTGTCCTACACCTTCTGCCATACAAAGCCTCAAAAGGCGCCATCCCGATACTTGAGTAGAAACTATTGTTGTAAGCGAATTCACACAACGGTATGGCTTCATCCCACTGAGTCTTGAAATCTAACACACAGGCTCGGAGCATATCCTAAAGTGTCTGAATTGTCCTCTCTGACTGACCATCGGTCTGTGGGTGATAAGCTGTGCTGAATTATAACTTCGTACCCATAGACTCATGTAATGTCTTCCAAAATCTCGAGACAAACCTGCTGTCTCTATCGGATGTAATGGAAACTGGTTGTCCATGTCGACTGACAATCTCTGTGACAAACAACTGAGCTAAAGGTAACATATGCATCTTCTTTCCAATCTTCATTGGTAGGAAACGAGCTGACTTGGTGAGACGGTCCACTATGACCCAAATAGCATTATTACCCTTGCTAGTCTTCGGTAATCCCGAGATGAAGTCCATGGTAATGTGCTCCCATTTCCATTCTGGAATTTCTAATGGCCGTAGCAACCATGGAGGCTTCTGATGTTCTGCCTTGATCAACTGACATGTCATACAGCGAGAGACGAAAGCTGCTATCTCTCTCTTCATGTTATTCCACCAAAATCTGCCCTCAAATTCTGGTACATCTTCGTACTGCCCGGGTGTATGGAATACTTGGTATTGTGAGCTTCTGTCATGATATCATTCCTCAAGTCCTCCGAGTTGGGCACACACAGACGATCTCGGTAGTACAAAACTCCATCCACAACACGAAAATCCGGACGATTTGCTATATGCTCTGAAATTTTAGCCAACTCTGGGTCTTGTAACTGCCTTTCTTTGATCCTTTGAATGAAGGAAGGCTCTGACACTGACATACTTGCCAATATGACACCCTCCCTTAGAGGCTGAAAATCTTTTCCCAATTCTTCTAACTGTTGCACAACATAAGTCCCCCGAAGACTTGCCATGCTAACTGACTTCCTACTCAAGGCATCGGCAACTACATTCGCTTTCCCCGGGTGATACTTGATTGGAAAGTCATAGTCTTTGATATATTCCATCCATCTTCTCTGCCTCATGTTCAACTCCTTTTGAGAAAACAAGTATTGTAGACTACGGTGGTCGGAGTGAACCTCAAACTTCTCTCCATAGAGGTAGTGTCTCCACATTTTCAACGCTAAAACAATTGCTGCCAACTCTAGATCATGTGTTGCATAGTTCTTCTCATGGTCTTTCAACTGCCGGGATCCATATGCAACTACCTTCCCATCTTGCATTAGAACACATCCAAGTCCAACATTGGAAGCATCGGTAAAAATGGTGAATCCGCCGCTCCCAGATGGCAAAGTAAGGACTGGAGCTGTAGTTAATCTCTTCTTCAGCTCTTGGAAACTAGCTTCACACTTGTCTGTCCATACATATGGTGTGTTTTTCCTAGTCAACTTCGTCAAAGGTGACGCAATCAACGAAAATCCTTGTACAAACCTCCGATAATACCCTGCCAATCCAAGAAAACTCCTGATCTCTGATGCATTTTTCGGCCTGTCCCAATTCATAACTGCCTCAATCTTGGACGGGTCCACTGATAATCCTTCCTTGGAGATGATATGACCCAAAAATGTGACTTGGTCCAACCAAAATTCACACTTACTGAGTTGCAAACAACTGATTCTCTTTCAGAAGTTGAAGTGCTATCCTCAAATGTTCTTTGTGCTCTTCTTTGGTCTTGGAATACACTAAAATATCATTAATAAACACCACTGTAATCTGACCCAAGTACTCTGCAAATATATTGTTCATCAATGCCATGAAAACTGCCGGTGCATTAGTCAAGCCAAATGGCATCACTAGAAACTCATAGTGTCCATATCTTGTCCGAAAGGCTGTTTTTGGTACATCTGAATCTCTGACTCTCAACTGATGGTAACCGGACCTCAAGTCAATTTTCGAAAAGTAAGCAGCTCCTTGCAACTGATCGAACAATTCATCTATCCTTGGCAATGGATATTTATTTTTGATGGTCACTTGGTTCAATCTCTTATAGTCAATGCCATTCTCATAGAGCCATCTTTCTTCTTCACAAACAAAACTGGTGCTCCCCACGGTGACACACTAGGCCTCACAAAACCTTTGTCCAAAAGTTCTTGCAATTGTATCTTCAACTCTCCCAATTCTGCCGGAGCCATTCTGTAAGGTGCAATAGGGAGCGGTTCCCGGTAACAACTCAATAGTGAAGTCTATCTCTCTAATGGGTGGCAATCCTGGTATCTACTCCGGGAAAACATCCGGAAATTCACAAATAATTGGGATCTCCTCCACCCCTTGGGACCGTCTATCCTCCGTGATAAATGCCAAATAAGCCTCACAACCACTTCTTAGAAGTCTATCAGCCTTCAATGCTGAAATAAACCCTGCACCAGGACTACTCCTCTCTCCCTGAAACAACACCCCTGCTTGGGTCTCCTCTAACTTAAAAGTTAGGGTCTTATGGAAACAATCCATAATAGCATGGTATCCTGCTAACCAGTCCATCCCTAGGATGACATCAAAATCCTGCATCTCCAATAAAATGAGATCTGCCGGTAATACTACTTCTCCTATCATGACTGAACAACTAGGGTAAAAAGTTCTACAAACAACTTCCTTACCTAAAGAGGTAGCCATAATCAAAATGAAACTCAACTCTCTAGCATGCATATCAATCAACTTAGCAAATTTTGGAGATAGGAATGAGTGAGTAGAGCCAGGGTCAAACAAAACCCTAGCATCAAAACCACATACGAGAAGTGTACCTTCCACTACATTGCCTTCTGCCTCTGCATCAGCTCTATTGACGGCATATAGCTGTGCCCTTTGATGTGGCCTGTTTTGTCCTTGTGGTTGCCTGCCTTGCTGTGCATTCTTGTTCTGATTTTGAGGATGCTGATTTTGATTCTGATTCTGCCCTTGCCGACGGGCCGGTTGCTGTTGTGGTCTGAACTGTTGCTGAGGTGCCTGTTGCTGCAGTGGCCTAGCCTGATTCTGGACTACTAACGCATTCTGAGGTGGTGCCTGACGCTGTACTCCCTGATGCTGTCTATTATGCCTATCTGGCCTTGGGCAATCCTTCATTTGGTGGTTCATAAAACCACATCTAAAGCATGCTCCCGTAATAAAATGGAAATTGGTACTCTCATGGTTTTTCCCACAGTGGGTACAAACCACTGGGTTCTGCGTATTCTGCTCTTGCCTTAGCCTTTTGTTCTGATTGTTCATCTGCTGATAGTTCTACTGCTGGTGGCCTTGACCCTTTCCTTGGTTCTTGATAATTTTGTTATGGAAGTTCTCAAACTTGTATGCTCTTTTGATAGCTTCTGCGAAGGTAATAGGTGGTACAACCCCGGTAGCATCTCTCTCAATGATTGGGTGAAGTCCATCAAGGAATTTAGTTATCTTCTTTTCCACCGTGTCCACCAACTCTGGTGCATACCTTGACAATCTCTCGAATTTGGTGAGGTATTCGAGGACTGTCATATTCCCTTGTACAAGTTGTTGAAATTCTGCTGCCTTTTGCCTCTTGACATGGGCAGGTACATACTTCTCTCCAAACTGCCTCTTGAAGTTAGTCCAAGCTTCTGCATCAGCCATTGTCCTGTATTCTGCCTTGATGGTCTTCCACCAAATATCTGCTAAGCCCGTGAGCATAGAAGCTGCAAGCTGCACTCGTTCTACACCCGTACATGTGAAGATTTCGAATATATTCTCTGTGTGCTCAAGCCAGTCATCTACTGCCATTGGATCCTCGGTCCCCATGAACTCCTTTGGTCCTCTCTTCCTGAACCGTTCGTATAACACATTAGGATAATTCCCTCTATTGTTGACCGGACCCGGTGGTGCAATTGGGATTGGTTCCGGTCTTCTCTCTAGCACACCCAACAACTGTGCTTGCATTTGAGCCACTTCCCTAGCATGATCTTCGTCTTTCTTAAGCATCTGCTCTTGCAATCTGGCTTGTGTTTCATGTGCTTGTGCTTGATGTCTAGCTTGGTTCTCATTAGCCTGACGTTGCTGGTCTAACATGGCCTGCATCATCTATTGAAATTGGTTCTGCATGTTGTTGTTCTGTGTATCCTCTACAATAGGCCCTGTATTCTCACTGTTACTAGCAACGTGGTTACTGTTTGCTGCTCGTTTGCGAGGTGGCATAACGCTGCAAAATAAATTGTTAGCACATATAAATCAAGGACAGGGTGGTTACACATTGCTCACACGATTCTATCTAACAAGAGTCTAACGAATCCTCGCCACGTCCTTAAGATTTCTAGTTTCTTTTAATTGCCTGAAACATTTCTCGCTCTGATACCAGTCCTGTCAAAACCCCAGACCGGGTTAGGGAACCAAATCCGGGATCGGGACGATGTTGATGCCGCGCCACGTGCATCTCTTTGGCTAACCCGCACACGGAATTAAGAAAACATTTATCCATGCACGTGATTTCCCACAGGGTTCCGCGGTGAGGATTATCCATACAGATCATCTTACATATAAGCATATGAAACAAGTATTCGAGATTGCGGAAGCGTGTATCAAATCATATTAGTGCTATTCCATTCCATAAACAAGACTGATTTATATTTGACATGATAAGATATCAGAATGAGCAATGATCATAAGCATATTTCCCAAAAGTAAAGTTAATTGTATATACAAAAGATCAGTTGATTAATTGCCCTAAAATAATGGTCAACAAAGACC
Organism: Litsea cubeba; assembly: GCA_012931725.1. Classification (NCBI taxonomy): domain Eukaryota; kingdom Viridiplantae; phylum Streptophyta; class Magnoliopsida; order Laurales; family Lauraceae; genus Litsea; species Litsea cubeba. The sequence goes on from CM022945.1 coordinate 148,108,637, forward strand.
ATACATCCAACGAAACCCAAAAGATGTTATCACGAGTTCCCAAAATGTCGTCCTCAAAGCCCGAACGAATGTCTACATGACATTGTCGGCTTGCCACTCTATCACACGCTGCGGTTCACCGACCGCCTCCTCAGGCTCCTCCTCGATGGCAATAAGTTCGGGACCTGGATACCAAAATAAATGGATCAGACAAGACGGTCTGGCAGGTGGGTGAAAAGATATAACCATAATTCAAAACAAAGATGCCTTTAGAAACATAGTAGAACCTGGATAAATAATGAATTTCATAAAAGAAGAATGTATCATTTAAAAGAGGTACATATGCAATAAAAACATGTAAGGTAACAAGGATTCGAAACTAACAAGGTGGCAACCACACAAAGCTAAATCCTCTCTCACAAAAGTGATGAGAGCACATCGGGGCATTGACCTCAGTCACACGAGGTGAGGAGAATCAACGACGTTGACCTCAGTCACACGAGTTGTTGCGACCCCGGACCGAGATCCAAGGATTAGGACCTGGGCCCGCGACGGTGACTGCAAATAATTTTGTTTTCCCACAGGTTACCGCGGTGAGGATCCCAAGACATGGGAATTTAACTCACATGTACGAATATGCGGAAGCAGCAAGAACATACTCTGTCATGATATGAACATATTAAAAATCTCACGATAGGATCACATCGAGACATAATATCAGAAAGAGAATCATAAAATGGCATTTCTATCATAGTTAAAGTTTTCAAAATAACAAGATGAATTAAGTTAATACATCCCAAAAATAAGAGGCCAACAAAGGCCAATACAACTAAAGTTTTCCAAAAACATCCCAAAACTAGGTGAAACGAATATCATAATCCCGTCTGGCATCTAGATGACGTCATCGGGTTGCCACTCTCGTGCTGGGGTTGGCTCAACAGCCTCCTCCGGGCACTCCTCCTCAAAGGTAACACCTCCTGCACCTGGGCACCAAAATAACAAGCATCAAACACGATGGTTTGGCAAATAATCAAATTAGGCATGAGTATGAAAAGATTGTAAACAGTCGAAGATTCAAGATGTACATTTTAATTATACGAAACTAGCATGAATACTTGTAATATCATGAAAGATAAATCCACATTGAGCTCATCCTTTCTCTATCATGAAAATGACATAGCAAGCACACACGATATCACGACACGCTAAACACGATCCCACGCTACACAAGGTAGACGGGGAAGCCGGCCGCGGAACCGGGAACACGCACGATGTGTATACAATACACGACTAGTCTGCAGACAGTCCACAAGTTTAAGGACTCCCAGACCGTGGATCAGACTGACAGGGCCGTCCAAGCTCAGTGGTATTTACTTAGATCATGAATGCATAAAAACATGTCGGTGCATATTCAAAACATAAGGGAAATCACTTATCGAGCGAGTCATGACAAGACTAACAAAATAGCATAATATATATGCTTAACAAAACTTAAAAAAGTGATTCCCATTTGATTCTTGAAACACACTTTTAAACGAGCTTATTCTTGAGGTTCAAAAGAGTACACGATGATGCACATATCATCAAAACAATTGTTCAAACACGAAATCTATCGAGCTCAGGCTAAGACCATTCATTGACCTTCGTGAAGTTGGAAACCAAATGTCGGACTTATCACAAGGTTTGGTGCCTCCGAAGTTGAAGTACATTTCAGAATCCCAAGTACACGATGTCAAGTAAAGGTCTAATGCTTAACCTAGTTTTTATTTCTGAATAAATCCATCAAAACAATGCCCCTTTTTGCAAGCCTCGATTAGCCCTCGGTCAGCTGTCGGTTAGCTGTCGGTTAACCGACAGCCAACCCTCGGCTGACCGACAGCCCATCCTCGGCTGACCGTCAGATCCTTGAACAAAATCGGTTGCTCTCTGGAAAAGGGACTGATAGGTCTATCAGTTGACCGATAGCTGACCGACAGAGTTTTCTGTCGAAATGCACGCTTCTGGAATTGGAACCGACAGGTGTCGGTTGGATGTCGATCGACCGTCGGTTAACCGACAGCTGACCGACACCTGACCGACAGAATGCGGACAGTGCATTTCGGTTCGGATTTTTACATTTTTCTTACTTCCTTCCTTCTCATTTCTGAACCACTTGCATTCCCCAAACCACCATGCTTTCCAAGGGGCCATTCTTACACACATATAGGTCATTCCATCCATAATTGACCCATTCCTTCCATGAGAGAACATTAAGACATTTCCATGTACAAAATCATCAAACTTACAAGATTAAACATAACTCTAAGAACTTAGAAAAATCATTAACACCAATAGAAGTAGAGAACTGAAATTAATAATTTTGAGAACTTAAACATGACATACATTATGAGATTAAGCATAAAAGTCATACTTTAATGAAGATAATGAAACATGACACAATGTACATAGAAAACCTATGAAGATCACTTGCCTTTGTCCAAAAGCCAAGCAACACTCCACAAAATCCAACCAAAAAGGAGGTCCACGAAATCTACACAAAACCCCCAAAACAGAACATACAAAAATCACATTTTTGGCCAACATGAATCCCCATTTCAAAAATGGGTTTGATAGTATGAAAAACAAGCTTTTTGTGAGCTAAAAGAACATCAATGAAAAGATGGGTTCAAGCTCTAACCTTTAGCTAGTCAAACAAGAAGAAGAGAGCTAGAAGATGATGAATAGTAGCATGGATTTGTCCCAAAACGAGTTCAGCTGGAGCTTAAGAAGAGAGGAAGAGAATGACGGAGTCGGATTGAGATTTGGAGCCTTCTAGCTAGATCAATCCCATGGAAGAAAACCAAGGAGGAAACTTTTTCTCTCTTTTGCTCTAGGGTTAGAAAAGTTGCAGGAATTTGGTAAAGTGAAGGTGAATAGTGAGAGAGAGAATAAGAGAGTATGTATAACTTTTGAAAGTGGGTCCCTTGTAGCTGAAATTTGAAACGATTAAAACATGGTCTTGTGGACCCCGAATGAGATCGACGAAGAAGAATAAAACGATCATCGAAATATCTAGTTTACAAAAGTATAATTTTGACATGGTTTTGAGATTTCAAAATTTGTGCCCAGATTTAGCATGAATAGTCAGATTTACCCCTTTGGGCCAAAACTTGAGTTTCTGGGCCTCAAACACAGACAGGCTAAAAATGAAAGTTGTAACAAATAATTCCATTATTCCAATGATATAAAAACCATGATCAAAATCACATAACTAGAATGAAACCCCATTCACGCGTGCACTCAGGGCATCCCTGAGTGTGACTAACTAATCTTAAACGATCTCATAGATCCCAAAACTAAACCAAGACTAAATCTAATCATACTCTAGCCCAACTAGTAACTAAAACTCACTTAAGGCTAAACACTCACTTAATTAGTACTAATCGATTTGGTCCGGGTCGGGATCTAACATCCTCCACCCCTTAGGATATTTGGTCCTCCAAATAAAAACAAGCTTACCTCTGGCAATAATTGTGGATACTTTCTCTGAACTTGATCTCTCAATTCCCAAGTTGCTTCTTCTGGCCCGTGATTTTCCGAAAGTACCTTGACCCAATGGATAGTCCGATTTCTCAACTCATGTACCTTGGTATCAATGATCCTGATTGGCTTCTCCATATATGACGCATCTTCTCGAATATCCAAAGGCTCGTGTGAAATTATATGAGAAGGACTGTTAACATACTTCTTGAGCATGGAGACGTGAAATACGTTATGCACCCTGGAGAGTTCCGGCGGCAACGCAAGCCTGTAAGCAACATTTCCAATCTTGCTCAAAATCTCATACGGACCAATAAATCTGCTTGACAATTTGTCTTTCTTTCCAAACCGCAGAGTCTCTCTAACCGGTGAAACTTTCAAAAATACCTTGTCACCCATATCAAACTGTAATTCCCTTCTGTGAGTGTCAGCATAACTCTTCTGTCTGCTTCGAGCAAACTTCAATCTGTCCTGAATCAATTTGACCTTATCACTTGTCTCTTGATCGGTCCCCAAGTGTAGGGTATGATTGTAGTAATAATCTGGTAAATCCAGGTCGATCCACAGGGAGCAATGCTTTTCAAGAAACCTTCCAACTTTGACCTGTCCTAAATAAACACTAATCTGGCCTGAATAGAAACTAATTAAATTAGATAACTAAATATAAAATGGTTAATTACAATGCTTTTCAAAAATAAAAGAACTATTGTAATAAAGGAAACCTAATCTAAGCAATCCTAAAATATCTAAAAACCTGCAAAAGAACACACAAATCAAACGACCAATTTAATATAAAAAAAATCAAAACAAAATTTTCTAAATTAGATCCTACTTACCAAAATCAATTTTTATGCAAATATGAATGAACTATAATGCCCTAATTGCTAACAATGCAATTTTATGCAAGTTTCTAACTATATGATGCATGCTGTAAAAACTTGTTCTAATGCAATTTCTAAATATGATGTATGTAGAAAAACACTATCCAACCATAGATTATGCAAGTAACAAAAATTGTAAGTTTCTATATGGAAAGATGCAACTTGGGGTTTCTAAATCAAGAACTTGCAAATAATAAAAAAAATGACAGGATATTAACTTTAAATAAAAACAAAAGGGGTGGAAAAAATAAAAAGCGGAAAAGATGTATCAAAGATCTAGAAACTAGACGATCATACAAGTATTGAAAATGCGATAATGAAGTCCTCTCTTCTCAGAGTAGGAAAGAAAAAACACAAATGCAAGTGATTACCTGATGTCTCTCGACTTTTAATCCATTTATCTTATTTTCAAAAACCTAGATCTAATCATGTGAAATATTGTCTCCAATAAAAACACATAAAAGAACTGGAAATAAAAAATTAAATCACTTACATAAAGAACACGCATAATCAATCCAAGTAGTGTCTTTTATTCCTTGATCTTTGAATACAAGAAATTAAGATTCTTCCCTCCTTTTCATTCTCTCAACATGGCCTCTCAACCTATGCCTAAAAGAATTAAAAGAAAGAAGAAGAAAGGGACTTAGAGAGAAAGGTGGATGGGAGTGGAATAGAGAGAGAAAGAGTCTCCTTGATTGTTACAAAAAGTCTTGGACGTCCAGCCCTCTTGGCTGGTTCCTTTTTATGTTTTTTGCAAATCTTTTTTTTAGTAAAGAATCTCTCATCTTTAGGGCTCTTGTTTCCTTGTGTAGAGATTCTAGCTTAGGCTCCAAGCTAGCTTCTTTCTTTGGAAAGACTTTTAAATTAGAGAGATCTCCTTGCCTTATTAGGTTTCTTGATGAACACACCTTCCTTTTATAGTTCCAAGAATATCTCTAAAAATTTCATGATGATGTAGAGTGAAGAAACTTTCCAAATATTGAGATTTCTTGCAATTCCCGCCTAAAACTGTATCAGTCAACTTCCCGAGGTCATATCTCCCTCAATATAGTCTGATTTATGTAATCTTGGGCTCCACGGATATCTACTCGAAAAGAGCTTTCCAACGGTTCTAAATTGTGCCGATCCGACACTCGGTTTGATAATTATGGCCATTTTAAGTTGCTGCTCCCTAAAAATCTGGGAATAATTGTGCACAAATGGAAGCTTCTATGTTGGCATCCAATGGTGTGTGTGGGGTCCATGTTGGACGTCCAAGGCATGCTTGGACTCTTTCCTTGCTTGCTTATTTGACTTTCATTTGACCTCTCTTCTCAAATTTCATCAATGTGGGTCCCATGTTGATTTCTCCTACAAATTGAAAGAAATAAATTTATCATTAATTACATGTAAGAAAATAAACATGAATAATGCATGGGACCCTACATGTCTAATGATGCACCCAAATGACAAACTTTTCAAAAATAGCACATGGTGCCAAAAATAGCAAACATACATTGATGAAGCCAAAAACTAATTTTTTTGGGGGTGATGAATGAGATGAAAAATCCTAATTTCACAAAAGTCATGCAATTCAATGAATTTTGACTAATTCTGAACATTTTCCAAAAATATCCCCAAATACATGTAATCATGAAATTAAGTGCAATTCTATGCAATTAAACCTAATTAAGCCCACAAATGCTCATGAAATGATGACCTATTGACCTAATTTTGTGGACTTATCATCTCTCTAACTATCGTCGGTCCATGGAAGCTACGAACACCGACTTCTTCCCAACACACCGGAGTTCTGCATCTTCTGCCATAGAGTGCCTCAAAAGGTGCCATTCCAATGGTAGAATGGTAGCTATTATTATATGCAAACTCACAAAGCGGTAGGTACTCATCCCATTGTACTTTGAAATCTAAAACACAAGCACGTAACATATCTTCAAGAGTCTGTATCATCCGTTCTAACTGACCATCTGTCTGAGGATGATACGCTGTGCTGAACTGGAGCTTGGTACCTATAGACTCAAAAAGAGTCTTCCAGAATCTCGAGACAAATCTACTGTCTCTGTCTGAAGTGATGGAGACGGGTTGACCATGTTTACTAACAATCTCCTCGATGAACAAACTTGCAAGTGGTGCCATATGCATCATGTTTCCCGTCTTCATCGAAATGAAATGAGCGGACTTCGTAAGACGGTCTACGATTACCCAAATAGCATTGTTCCCTCTCTTGGTATTAGGCAAACCGGAGACGAAATCCATAGTGATGTGTTCCCACTTCCACTCTAGAACCTCTAAAGGTTGTAGCAAACCTGGAGGCTTCTGATGCTCTGCTTTGATCATCTGACAAGTCAAGCAACGAGATACAAATGCTGCTATCTCTCGCTTCATGTTGTTCCACCAAAATCTAGTCTTCAAGTTGTGGTACATCTTCGTACTACCCGGATGCATAGAGTACTTCGTGCTATGAGCTTCAGTCATTATCTCATTCTTCAAATCATTCACATTCGGTACACACAACCGGTCACGAAAATATAATACTCCCTCTGAAATCCTGAAATCTGGACGTTCTACAATCTGTTCCACAATCTTAGCCAAGTATGGGTCTTGCATCTGACTATCTTTGATCTTTTGAATAAAAGTAGGCTCAGACACAGTCATATGTGCTAACATCACACCCTTCCTCAGAGGTTGCACTTCCACTCCAAGTTCTTCAAACTATTGGTAAACACTAACTCCTCTCAAACTAGCCATAACTGCTGATTTTCTACTCAATGCGTCAGCTACGACATTAACCTTACCTGGGTGATACTTGATCGGAAAATCGTAATCTTTTATATACTCCATCCACCTTCTCTGCCTCATAGTCAATTCTTTCTGTGAGAATAAATACTGTAAGCTTCGGTGGTCAGAATGGACTTCGAATTTCTCTCCATATAGATAGTGTCTCCACATCTTCAAAGCAAATACTACTGCTGCCAATTCCAAGTCATGAGTTGCATAGTTCTTCTCATGAGTCTTCAACTGTCTCGAGCCATAGGCAATCACTTTGCCATCTTGCATCAATACACATCCTAACCCCACAATCGATGCATCTGTAAAAACAACGAATCCACCGCTGCCCGATGGTAATGTGAGGATTGGAGCTGTGGTTAACCTCTTCTTCAGTTCTTGGAAACTGCTTTCACATTGTTCGGTCCAAACAAATGGTACACTCTTCCTAGTTAACTTCGTCAATGGTGCTGCAATGGATAAAAAACCTTGAACAAACCTTCGGTAGTAGCCCGCTAATCCCAAGAAACTTCTGATTTCTGTCACACTGCTAGGTCTCTTCCACTTGACAACTGCCTCAATCTTGGTTGGATCAACCGCTAACCCTTCTTTTGAGATGATGTGACCCAAAAAGGCAACTTGCTCTAGCAAAAGTTCACACTTGTTCAACTTAGCTTAGAGCTGGTTGTCCCTCAAAAGCTGTAATGACGTCCTCAAGTGTTCTTCATGCTCCTCCTTACTCTTGGAATACACAAGAACATCATCAATAAACACCACTGTGGAGTGATCCAAATACTCTGCAAAGACTTTGTTCATGAGGGCCATGAAGACTGCGGGTGTGTTAGTCAAACCAAAGGGCATTACTAAGAACTCATAGTGCCCATATCTTGTTCGAAACGGTGTTTTTGACACATCCGATTCTCTAACCCGCAACTGGTGATACCCAGATCTCAAGTCTATCTTGGAAAAGTTTGCTGCTCCTTGTAATTGATCAAACAACTCGTTTATCCTTGGCAACGGATACTTATTCTTGATGGTCACATGATTCAATCTTCTGTAATCGATGCACATTCTGAGGCTTCCATCCTTCTTTTTCACGAATAACACTGGTGCTCCCCAAGGTGAAACACTTGATCTAATGAAGCCTTTGCTCAATAATTCTTGTAACTGAAGTTTCAATTCACCTAACTCTACTGGAGCCATCCTGTAAGGTGCAATAGATATTGGTGCTGTCCCTGGAAGGAGCTCGATAGTGAACTCAACTTCTCTGACTGGTGGTAAACCCGGGATTTCATTGGGAAAAATATCCGGAAATTCACACACAATGGGGATATCCTCCACCCCTTGGGACTGTTTATCCTCCGTGATAAACGCTATAAATGATTCACAACCATTGTTTACCAATTGATTAGCTTTAAGTGCTGAAATAAAACCGGTTCGTGTTCTGTCCTTGTTTCCCCAAAACATCAACTCTGCTTGTGGCCCTTGCAATCTGAAGGTAATGGTCTTGCCAAAACAGTCCATGGTGGCATGATAGGTTTCTAACCAATCCATGCCTAAGATGATATCAAAATCATGCATGTCCAAAACAATAAGGTTGGCTAAAAGACTGACATCTCCTAACAAAACTGAACAGTTCAGGTAATAGGTTCTACAAATAATCTGTTTACCTACTGGTGTGGTGACAGTCAAATTATAATCCAATTCTGCATGTGGTGTAACTATTTTCTTTGCAAACATAGGAGAAAGAAAGGAGTGTGTGGATCCTGGATCGAATAAAATCTGTGCTTCTACTCCAGAAACAAGAAGTTTACCTTCAATGACATCACCTGCCGCTTCTGCATCAGCACGATTGATATTATAGAAGCGTCCCTGCTGGTTTGGCATATTCTGTCCTTGATTCTGCCTGCCTTGATTATTCCTATTTCGCTGTGGACGTACATTCTGATTCTGTACTTGTCTGCCTTGCTGGTGCTGCTGTTGCTGAGGTGGTCTCACTTGATTCTGAACTGGTGCTGATTCTGTGGTGCTGCCTGTCTTTGCTGCTGATTTCTGTTGCCCTGATTCTGAAGTTGTGGGCAATCCTTGATTGCATGATCCATGCCTCCACATTTGAAGCAAGCACCCGTGGCCTTACGGCATTCATGAGTAGGGTGGTTCTTGCCACAATGATTGCAACCACCTTGCCTAGCTTGATTTTGTTCCTGTCTTGCTTCTTGTTTTGTTGCTGTTGCTGCTGTCTCTGATTCTGATGCTGTTGCTGCTTCCTATCCCGTATGATCTCATTATTGATTTCTTCAAATGTTTAAGCCCTTTTTACCGCTTCATCAAAAGTGGTTGGTAGAACCACTCCCACAACATCCCTCTTAAGAATGGGGTTTAACCCCTCTAAGAACTTAGTGATCTTCTTCTGTTCTGTATCAATGAGTTCCGTTGTATATCTAGCAAGCCTTTCAAACTTTGTAACATACTCGATCGACGAAGAAGAACAAAACGATCATCGAAATATCTAGTTTACAAAAAGTATAATTTTGACATGGTTTTGAGATTTCAAAATTTGTGCCCAGATTTAGCATGAATAGTCAGATTTACCCCTTTGGGCCAAAACTTGAGTTTCTGGGCCTCAAACACAGACATGCTAAAAATGAAAGTTGTAACAAATAATTCCATTATTCCAATGACATAAAAACCATGATCAAAATCACATAACTAGAATGAAACCCAATTCACGCGTGCACTCAGGGCGTCCCTGAGTGTGACTAACTAATCTTAAATGATCTCAAAGATCCCAAAACTAAACCAAGATTAAATCTAATCATACTCTAACCCAACTACTAACTAAAACTCACTTAAGGCTAAACACTCACTTAATTAGTACTAATCGATTTGGTCCGGGTCGGGATCTAACACGAGGTGAGGAGAGTCAACGATTTTTATACAATAAATACATATAATACTCTGCGGGACCACGGTAGTGAACCGGGTATATCGGGGCGAGGCGGGAATCATGCTGCAGCTGGTATAACAGAAGGGGGATCTCCAAACCGGTGGATCAAACCGATAAGGTTATCCAAGCTTAGTGGTGCCGACTCATAGGTAACATGCAGAAAAATCAAAACAATTGAATACACATAACGGGGAGGGGTACCCATAGGTACGAAACGCATTAGTATCGGGACGGGCATAAACGGATCAGCAATATGCTAAAACAATGCTTTCAATACTCTCGGGGCAAGTCTAGTCATAAATCATGAGTTTTAAAGTGTACATATGAAATTCGGGTCAAGATGCAACATGAATGGATTTCTATAAATTTCTGGGCCAAGTGTTAAAGATTCGAGATTTGAAACAATGTGAATAGGGTCCCGTATGTCGAATTATTACATATTTGGTACTCCATGAGAGTTAGAGACATTCCAGGTCCTTATACACATTGACCAACCTAGAGAATCCTCAATGAATCTCCATAATGGTGTTCCTCCTTCCTTTGGACTTCATACGACGCCCAACAAGTCCTTACATTGCATTGGGGCTCCAAACAACACCTCCCCAAGCCTAACAACAATGTTTCGAGTCTTCAAGTATTGAGCCAGGCTCGCTCGGGCGAACTGCTCTCTGTTTGGGGTTCGGACGAGGTTCTGTGACGGGTTCGCTCGAGCGATGTGTCAAGGTCGCTCGAGCGAACTGTCCAGAAACCTGCTATCTGTGAACAGTTCGGCTCTTCTCCTTTCTTTCCTTTCATGCACTTTGAGAACCCTTCCTACAAGTATTTGAGGGTCTCAAAACTTCCTTTGTGAATCCCATTCATTCCAACACATTCCCCCAGCAACCCCACCATCAAAACATTAATTCCTTACTTATTTTCACCTCATTCAATGCAAAGCAAACTCCATTAATGAAAACCCATAGATGATCATAAATGATCTCTTTAATAAGACAATAACACATATGTTTTCAAGAGGACTATTGATAGAGAGTAGCCTATCATTATGCATATTTCCAAAATCGTGAAAACTCATAAAGATGAATTAGGTGAAAGCAATGAGTAAGAGTTCAAATCTTTAATAGCAAGAAAATATGAAATTAATCCATTCATCCACTTGCCTTAGGTCCAATGCTAAGAAAATCAAGCCTCAAACACCTCTCCAAGCCAAGATACCAAATCTACACAAAACCCCCAAATCCAAACCCTAAAACCATCAAAACCAAAGAATAGAAAGGGAAAGCTTGCAATAGCCAAGATTAAGCCTCTCTAGGACTAGGAGGACACGAATCTAGAAGTTTTGGGAGGATTACTTACTTGGAAATATTTCAAATAGGAAGAGAGAGCTCAAAAGGGGCTCCAATGGTGATGAATGTCTTCACAAATGGTACCAATAAGAAGCTCTTGAGGTGAGGGACATGATCATGGAGTCCATTCTTTGCTTGACAAGAGTATAGTGGTGATTTATGAGAAAGGAAGCAAGAGGGACAAGGGAGAAACCCTTAGGGCTGGGACTTCCTCTCCTTCTAGGGTTTTAGCAAGAAAGAGGTAGATGAAGAAGAGAGCTCTCCTTATATAGCAAGTGGGGATGGGGCCCACAGCTTAAAAGACTTGTCGGGCTAAAAACATGACTTTCAGGGCTTCAAACGAATTAGACGAAGAAGACAAAGTTGATCGGCGAAATTTCTAGTTTTCGAAAAATATATATTTTGCACGTTTTGGTGACATTGAAATTGGAGTCCAGATTTTGGGTAAAAAGACCGTTTTGCCCTCAAATTGTAAAAAGTCAGGTTTAGGGCTCTCGAATGGGAACGGTGCCAACATTAAAGTTGTAGGGATTAACAAGATAAGTCAAATGGGGTTAAAAATATAATTTTTGGAAATCATTGGTAAACCCTAAATCTCACATAATTCGTAATAAGAACCCCCAAAGGGTCCCACAAGTAAAAAGGCTCTCAAAGTTCCCCAAAGCTTTTATAAAAGCTATTCTAATCTCCAAACTAATTCAAAAACCACTAAACACACTTAAAACTAAAACACAACTTAATTAACTCTACTCGAGTCTCTCGGGTCGGGGTCTTACACGCCCTCCACCAGCTAGCTCAAGATCTGAGTCCACTATCCGGCCCATGGCCTTTCGTCCAATGGGGACTAGACATTGTATGACCTCTCCATCGAGCTCCAGGGAACAAGAAGTGGCTGATAGTGGCCACTGACTATTTAACCAAGTGGATAGAGGCAGAAGCACTATCCTCCATCACCGAGCATGATTCAAAGAACTTCGTCTGGAGAAACATCGTCACAAGGTTCGGAATTCCACAGACCTTGATCTCAGACAACGGGACTCAGTTCAATTCCAACCTCTTCAAAACCTTCTGCCAGGGGCTCGACATCAGAAATCATTACTCCACCCCAGCATACCCCCAAAGCAATGGTCAAGCCAAGATCTCCAACAAGGTGGTGCTCGACGGACTCAAGAAGAGGCTCGATCGAGCCAAAGGAAGATGGGTGGAAGAACTGCCGAGCGTCCTGTGGGCATACATGACGACACCAAGACGCTCCACCTCGTCAACGCCTTTCTCTCTCGCCTATGGTATGGAAGCCGTGATCCCGCTTGAGGTCGGTCTCCCGACCTTGAGATCGGAACTCTTCGACCAAGGCCATAACGACATGAACTTGACTCACCAGCTAGACCTAGCCGAAGAGCGCAGAGAAGCAGCGGCCGTCCGTCTGGCTGCCTATCAGCAGCAGTTGGCCAGGGGCTATAACCAAAGAGTCAAGGAAATGAAATTTTCAGTCAGGGAGCTCGTCTTGAAGAAGTCCCTCCGGCAGGACAAAGACCCGAACCATGGAAAGTTGGCGCCAAACTGGCACGGACCGTTCAAGGTCACCTCGGTCTGCGGTCGATCAGCTTACACACTTGAGAACATGGATGGTAAACAATTGCCACGACCGTGGAATATGACGCACCTCAAGAAGTTCGATTTCTGAATTGTAATTGATTTTTGAAGAGCAATAAAAGCACTCTGATCCTTGTCTCCCTCAATTCTCTCCAGAACATAGAACTCGCCAACGGCGCCCAAGGGACTATACGTCTCGAATCTCCATTTCGTGCTATGCGAGCACCTCGGTATTCATGCCAGGTTGCCGGCGCGCCCTTGGCGATGAGCCAGTGGGTCTTCTCCATTTCGTGCTATGTGAGCACCTCGGCACTCATGCCAGGTTGCCGGCGCGCCCTTGGCGACGAGCCAGAGGGGCTTCTCCATTTCGTGCTATGTGAGCACCTCGGCACTCATGCCAGGTTGCCGACGCACCCCTGGCGATGAGCCAGTGGGTCTTCTCCATTTCGTGCTATGTGAGCACCTCGACACTCATGCCAGGTTACTGGAGCGCCCCTGGCGACGAGCCAGTGGGTCTTCTCCATTTCGTACTTTATGAGCACCTCGGCACCCACGCTAGATTGCCGACATGCCCATTGCGTTTCTAGCGATGAGGCAGCGATCCTCATGTTGGCAGCTCGGCACCTATCCCTACCGAGTTCTAATACATCTCGCTTGTTTCTGTCCAAGCCTGGTCAGTAAACTGAGCGGCAATATTTACTCATATGTTCGGGGCATGCAAATCAGATTCTCTAGCTGGGCTCACATACTTATGCAAAATATTTGAAAAGCAAAAATATGCATCACAAGGAAAGTGATCCCGATATTAGCCAAAGAAAACCTCAGTTGTATTGAATCTCCATTCATTACATAAAGCAACAAAGGGGTACAATTGAAAAGCAAGAACAAGAAAAATACATAGAAAACGAAGGCAATTAAAAATCTCCATGAACAGAACCGACAGGACCGGCCCAAGGTCACGCAGGATCGGAGGTATGAGGAGTGGCAGCAGTGTTGATGTTGATCCCGGTCTGATCAGCGTTTGATTCTTCGGCAGCTGCCTCACCAGCAGGGACAACGACAGGAGGGGCAGGGTTCGGCACCAGAATTGGGTACGGGGGCGGATCCCTGAAGGACGGATGGCCTTTCGAAATCCCCGCCTCCTTCAGAGCGGAACACCATCCCTTCGCCCAGGCTTTATCCCTCACCATAAGAACCCTGGCCTTATAGTTAGCCGTCACTTGTGCTTTGGTGTCCTCAAAGACAACATCACACTCTGACTCGAGTTTAGCCTCGGCCTCATCTGCCCCTTTTGATTCAGCCTGGAGCTTTGCCTCGAAGTCATCCTTTAGCCTCTCCAGAGAGGCCTCGAGCTTGGCCACCTTTCTCTTTTCGGCCTTTGTCGCACCCCTCGCCCGTTCAAGCCCCGCCTTGAACTCTTCTTCAGTTTTCATCAACTTCTGAGTAATGGCATCCAGGGCTTCCTTGAGACCGTTCTTCTTCGTGTTCAGCTCGGCGATCACGGGGCTATGCTTATTGAGCCTATTGGCTACGACCAGAGACTTCTGCACCGTCTGTCGAAGAAACAAGGCATTCAAAAAGTAAATCAGAATAATCGCCGAAACTAAAAAACTTGGCAAAAAAGTTTAAAGGCTTGAATGAACTCAACGCGAAGCACGACTGCAACAGCAACAATATCAGCTTTGGGTCGCTGTACCCCTTCAGCTGACCCATATCTTGAGGCAGGGCGCAGGCCCGCCCTAGCGCCTCGAGAACGAGGGGGTCGACCTTTCAGAGGATACGATCTTCCCTCATTATCGGTCTTCCCGGCTCGAGCAAGAAGCTCGGCTTCCAAGGACTTGGCCCGGCAGATGGCGATGCTGCATCCGAGCTGGAACCCCCTTCAACTTTCGGCCTTTTCTTCGCCCGATCTTCTTTCCACCTGGTTTCGGCTGGGGGCGACCGAGCCTCCGGTCGAGCAGGCTAGACAGAGATGGACTCGAAGGCAGGGGCCTCGGCTGTGGCCACGTGAGATACCACCGAAGACCCCGGGGGAGGGATCTCGATGACATCCGGGTTCGGAGACGCCAGGGAAGCTCGAGAGTCGTCGGCACCAAGCGCTAAAGCCTCTGTCGCGCCCCAAAATCGGGATCCTGGAGCGGTCCGATTTCGGAGGCGTGGTTTTTGGGGTTAAGTAAAAATTTTCCTATTTTCTCCAGGATCCGCGTGTATGAGGATAATGAAATTCCATCACGAACTGAATATTTCGTGGAAGCTGAAATGTGGCGTTGCGACTCGGAGCCCAAGGTCATCGGAATCCGTGCTGCACTCTACCATTAACATAAAGCCATCAAATTAAGGCTCATAATCAGAATGGAATAAATCAAGAACCATAAATATTGAGCTGGCAGTAACTGGACAATTCATTTCCCACATATATTCAAGTTGTAAAATTACAAAAAGTGTATTAATTAGAATCCCAAAGAAACAGGTTAATAAAAACCATCCAACAGAATAAGAGATCACCCCCAACAATATTTCGTATCTCAAGACCCAATCCGACATCTAAATGACATCGTTGGGCGGCCACTCTCACTCAACCGGCTGCTCTACAGCTGCCACTTCGTGCTCCTACTCAAGGGCAACAAAAACCTAGACCTGAGCACCAAAACGAAAAGGTCAGACACGACGGTCTGGCAGGCAAAAGAATGAGGTACAATCATGCTATACATTAATAGTTTTGAATAAATAAAACAACATTTCTATAACGAGAAATTGTATAAAATAAAGCATTTAAATAACAATACCATTTATAAGAACCATTCTTAAATTGAGATGACCATTCGAAATCAATACCCAATTATGCTATAAATCAATAGTTTTAAAATAATTAAAATAGTATGTACAATAAAGAGAAGCTACATAAAACAAACCATTTTAATAACAATATCATTCATAAGAGAAATTGCATAAAATAAAGCGTTTGATGCCGATATCTTTTATAAGATCCTTTCATGAATCACATAAAACAAAATATTTTGGTGACAGTATCATTTATAAAATCATTTACAAATCAAGCATTTCGATGACAATATCATTTATAAGATCCATTTATAAGTCAAGAGAACCCTTCAAAAACAATACTTTGGCATCCACATGTAGCTCCATTCTCCATCACATAAAGTGACGAGAGCACTCATGGGCCTCCGTCACATAAAGGTGAAGGGAGACACTCGTGGGCCTCCGTCACACAAAGGTGAAGGGAGGCACTAACATAACATAAATTGCAGTAGCTCAGTAAACTGAGGACCGCACACGAATCCCGCTGCGGAACGGGCTAAACAAGAAGCATGAACGTACGTATTTACCAATCCCAGTTGGTACAAGATTTAAGGACCCAAGATAGTTGATCAGACCGGCAATGGTCATCCACGCTGAGTGGAGCCGACACTAAAAATACACATTTCCAAAACAATGTTTGACACTTCAAGATTCAGGAACTACTCACTCTATATCAAGTACACGCACGCTTTTTTTCTTTTGGCTCATGGGCTCACACTACCTAGCTCTGGCCCCATCTTGCCTCAAGGTTTTTGTTTTCAAAAATAGTAGTCCCTACTCGATGTGTGTAAAAACTCAATTCACGCGATAATTTCCCAAAACATGCACGCTTATCCTCTTTGGCTCATGGGCTCACACTACATAGCTCTGGCCCCATCTTACCTCGAGGTTTTAAATAAAAACCTTGGAAAGATTTTATCTTCAAATCAATGCAATTCACAAGACGAGAGTTTGGTTCATAAATCATAATTTAACATCAAGACCTTGAGACCGTAATCGTCGAATCGTATACACTTTGAAATCCCATGTCGATCATTCGTTTAGATGGTGCTCAATATTTGAAACGACATTAAGGATGTCAAGATGTACACTTCGACTAAGAAGGGTCTACAAGTGATTGGAGTAGAAAACCCTTTTTCATTCTCTTCATTAATTTCAAGATCACATGTGTTTCAAATTTCTCCTTATTTCTTCCAACCAAGTCTTTGGATTTAATCATACGTCTGTGGTTTTGATGCTAGGGTTTTGTTTGACCCTGGCTCTACTCACTCATTCCTATCTCCAAAATTTGCTAAGTTGATTAATATGCATGCTAGAGAGTTGAGTTTCATTTTGACTGTGGCTACCCCTTTAGGTAAGGAAGTTGTTTGTAGAACTTTTTACCCTAGTTGTTCAGTCATGATAGGAGAAATAGTATTACCGATAGATCTCATTTTATTGGAGATGCAGGATTTTGATGTCATCCTAGGGATGGTTGGTTAGCAGGATACCATGCTACTATGGATTGTTTCCATAAGACCCTAACTTTTAAGTTAGAGGAGACCCAAGCAGGGGTGTTATTTCTGGGAGAGAGGAGTAGTCCTGGTGCATGGTTCATTTCAGCGTTGAAGGCTGATAGACTTCTAAGAAGTGGTTGTGAGGCCTATTTGGCGTTTATCACGGAGGATAAATGGTCCTAAGGGGGGAAGGAGATCCCAATTATTTATGAATTTTCGGATGTTTTCCCGGAGGAGATACTAGGATTGCCACCCATTAGAGAGATAGACTTCACTATTGAGTTGTTACCGGGGACCGCTCCGATATCTATTGCACCTTACAGAATGGCTCCGACAGAATTGGGAGAGTTGAAGATACAATTGCAAGAACTTTTGGACAAAGGTTTTGTGAGGCCTAGTGTGTCACCATGGGGAGCACCAGTTTTGTTTGTGAAGAAGAAAGATGGTTCTATGAGAATGAGTATTGACTATAGAAGATTGAACCAGGTGACCATCAAGAATAAGTATCCATTGCCAAGGATAGATGAATTATTTGATCAGTTGCAAGGAGCTGCTTACTTTTCGAAAATTGACTTGAGGTCTGGCTACCATCAGTTGAGAGTCAGAGATTCAGATGTACCAAAAACAGCTTTTCGGACAAGATATGGACACTATGAGTTTCTTGTGATGCCATTTGGTTTGACTAATGCACCGGCAGTTTTCATGGCGTTGATGAACAAGATATTTACAGAGTATTTGGATCAGTTTAAAGTGGTGTTTATTAATGATATTTTGGTGTATTCCAAGACCAAAGAAGAGCACGAAGAACATTTGAGGATAGCACTCCAGCTTTTGAGAGAAAACCAGTTGTTTGCAAAACTTAGTAAGTGTGAATTTTGGTTGGACCAAGTCACATTTTTGGGCCATATCATCTCCAAGGAAGGATTATCAGTGGACCCGTCCAAGATTGAGACAGTTGTGAATTGGGATAGACCGAAGAATGCATCAGAGATCAGGAGTTTTCTTGGATTAGCAGGGTATTATCGGAGGTTTGTACAAGGATTTTCGCCGATTGCGTCACCTTTGACGAAGTTGACTAGGAAAAATACACCATATGTATGGACAGACAAATGTGAAGCTAGTTTCCAAGAGCTGAAGACAAGATTGACTACAGCTCCAGTCCTTACTTTGCCATCAGGGAGCGGCGGTTTCACCAATTTTACCGATGCTTCCAATGTTGGACTTGGATGTGTTCTAATGCAAGATGGGAAAGTAGTTGCTTATGGATCCCGGCAGTTGAAAGATCATTAGAAGAACTATGCAACACATGATCTCGAGTTGGCAGCAGTTGTTTTAGCGTTGAAGATGTGGAGACACTATCTATATGGAGAGAAGTTTGAGGTTCACTCCGACCACCGTAGCCTACAGTACTTATTTTCTCAGAAGGAGTTGAACATGAGGCAGAGAAGATGGATGGAATATATCAAAGACTACGATTTTCCAATCAAGTATCACCCGGGGAAAGCGAATGTAGTTGCAGATGCCTCGAGCAGGAAGTCAGTTAGCATGGCCAGTCTTCGAGGGACCTATGTTGTACAGCAGTTAGAGGAGTTGAGAGTAGATTTCCAGT
This sequence comes from Litsea cubeba, assembly GCA_012931725.1. Taxonomy (NCBI): domain Eukaryota; kingdom Viridiplantae; phylum Streptophyta; class Magnoliopsida; order Laurales; family Lauraceae; genus Litsea; species Litsea cubeba. The sequence continues at coordinate 148,127,590 of CM022945.1, forward strand.
CACTAAGGGAGGGTGTCATGTTGGCAAACATGTCAGTGTCAGAGCCTTCCTTCATTCAAAAGATCAAGGAGAATCAGCTACAAGACCTAGAGTTGGCTAAGATTTCCGAGCATATAGCAGATCGTCCGGATTTTCGTGTTGTGGATGGAGTTTTGTACTACCGAGACCGTTTATGTGTGCCTAACTTGGAGGACTTGAGGAATGATATCATGACCGAGGCTCATAATACCAAGTATTCCATATACCCGGGCAATACGAAGATAACCATAACTTAAAGGGCAGATTTTGGTGGAATAACATGAAGAGAGAGATAGCAGCTTTCGTCTCTCGCAGTATGACATGTCAGTTGATCAAGGCAGAACATCAGAAGCCTCCAGGGTTGCTACGGCCATTAGAGATTTCGGGATGAAAATGGGAGCACATTACCATGGATATCATCTCGGGATTACCGAAGACTAGTAAGGGCAATGATGCTATTTGGGTCATAGTGGACCGTCTCACCAAGTCAGCTCCTTTCCTACCGATGAAGACTGGGAAGAAGATGCATATGTTACCTTTAGCTCAGTTGTTTGTTACAGAGATCGTCAGTCGACATGGACAACCAGTTTCCATCACATCCGATAGAGATAGCAGATTCGTCTCGAGATTTTGGAAGACATTGCATGAGTCTATGGGTACGAAGTTACAATTCAGCACAGCCTATCACCCACAGACCGATGGTCAGTCAGAGAGGACAATACAGACACTTGAGGACATGCTCCGAGCTTATGTGTTAGATTTCAAAACGCAGTGGGATGAAGCCTTACCGTTGTGTGAGTTCGCTTACAACAATAGTTTCCACTCGAGTATCAGAATGGCGCCCTTTGAGGCTTTGTATGGCAGAAGGTGTAGGACACCTATTTGTTGGGAAGAAGTTGGCACTCGCAGTTTCCATGGTCCGACTATTGTTAGTGAGACAAGTGACAAGGTCAAGTTGATCCAAGAACGTCTGAAAGTGGCACAGAGTAGGCAAAAGAGCTATGTAGATTCTCACAGGAGGGACTTACAGTTCAAAGAGGGAGATAAGGTTTTCTTGAAAGTGTCACTTACTCGTGGAACTTTGAGGTTTGGGCAGAAGGGCAAGCTATCTCGGAGGTACATTGGACCGTATGACATTGTGAGTAAGATTGGTGATGTGGCTTACAGATTAGCCTTACCACCTGAACTCTCCGGCGTACACAATGTTTTTCATATGTCTATGTTGAACAAGTACGTCCCCGACAGATTACACATACTCCATTATGAGCCGTTGGAAATCTGAGAAGATGCTACATATGTTGAGAAGCCTAAACAAATTATTGACACCAAGGAACAAGAGTTGAGAACTCGGACTATTTTTTGGGTCAAAGTGCTTTGGGAGAGTCATGGACCGGAAGAAGTAACTTGGGAATTACGGCATCAAGTTCAGAAGAAGTACCCACATCTCCTACCGGAGGTGAGTTTTAATATCCATTTGGAGGACCAAATGTCCTAAGGGGTGGAGGATGTAAGACCCCGACCCGAGAGACCTCGATTAGAGTTAATTAAGTTATATTTTAGATTTAAGTGTGTTTAGTGGTTTTTGGATTAGTTTGGGATTAGAATAGCTTTTATAATAGCTTTGGGGAATTTTGAGAGCCTTTTTACTTGTGGGACCCTTTGGGGGTTCTTGTTACGAATTTGCGTGAGCTTGGGGGATTACCCATGATTTCCAAAAATTGTGTTTCTAACCCCATTTGACTTATCTTGTTAACCCCTACAACTTTCATGTTGACATCGTTTCCATTCGAGGACCCTAAACCCGACTTTTCACAAATTGAGGGCAAAATGGTCTTTTTACCCAAAATCTGGACACCAATTTCAATGTCACCAAAACATGCAAAATATATACTTGTTGGAAACTAGAAATTTCTCCGATCAACTTTATCTTCTTCGTCAAAATCGTTTGAAGCCCCGAAAGCCATGATTTTAGCCCGATAAGTCTTTTAAGCTGTGGGCCCCATCCCCACTTGCTATATAAGGAGAGCTTTCTTCTTCATTTTTCCCCTTTCTTGCTAAAACCCTTGGAGAAGAGGAAGTTCCAGAAACCCATGGAGAAGAGGAAGTTCCAGTCCTAGGGTTTCCCTCCTTGTCCCTCTTGTTTCCTTTCTCATTAATCACCTCAAGAGCTCTTCTCAATCAAGAAATGGACTCCATGATCATCTTCCTCACCTTAAGAGCTTCTTATTGGTACCATTTGTGAAGACATTCCTCACCATTGGAGCTTCTTGTGAGCTCTCTCTACCTATTTGAAACACTTTTAGGTAAGTGATCCTCCCAATCTTCTAGATTCTTACTCTCCTAGCCCTAGGGAGACTTAATCTTGGCTATTGCAAGTTTTCCCTTTCTATTGTTTGGTTTTGATGGTTTTAGGGTTTGGATTTGGGGGTTCTTTTGTGTAGATTTGGTATCTTGGCTTGAAGAGGTGTTTGACGCTTGATTTTCTTAGCATTGGACCTAAGGCAAGTGGATGAATGGATTAATTTCATGTTTTCTTGTTATTAAAGACTTGAACTCTTATTCATTGCTTTCACCTAACTTATCTTATGAGTTTTCATGATTTTGGAAATATGCATAATGATAGGCTACTCTCTATTAATAGTCCTTTTGGAAAACATGTGCATTATTGTTTTGTTTATAGATCCCTTGTGTTCATTTATGAGCTTTTATTAAGGGAGTTGCCTTGCATTGAATGAGGTGGAAGTGATGGAGAAGTTATGATTTGTAGGAGTGGTTGTTAGAGGATGCAATGGTGAATTGAATGGGGGCTTAAATGAGGTTTTAGAGACCCTCAAATGTATGATTAATGGGTGCTCAAAAGAGGGTGAAAGGAAAGAAAGAGGAAGGAACAGACTGTACACAGAAAGTGAGTTTCTGGACAGTTCGCTCGAGCGACCGTGACACATCGCTCGAGCGAACCCGTCACAGAACCTCGTCTGCTCGAGCGAACCCCAAACAGAGCGCAGTTCGCCCGAGCGAACTTCCCAATTCGCTCGAGCGAACTGCCTGTTATGTGTGGGTCAATACTTAAGGACTTGAAATATTGTTTTTAGGCTTGGGGAGGTATTGTTTGGAGCCCCAATGCTATGTAAGGACTTGTAAGGTGTTGTATGAAGTCCGAAGGAAGGAGAAACCTCATCATGGCGATTCCATAAGGTTTTCTAGATTGGCCAATGTGTATAAGGACCCGAAATGTCCCTAACTCTTAAAGAGTACCAAATTACATCATGACCGACATACGGGACCCTATTCACACTGATTCAATTCTGGGAACCTCAATGTTTAGCCCGTAAATGTATGAGAAATCCCTCGTATGCGATTTTCAACGAAACTCTTATTTTGAATTCGAAACCCATGTGATATGACTAGATTGTCCCGAGAGTATTAGAAGTGATGTGTTTAGCTTTTGCTAACCGGTATATGTCGACCTGAGATGAATATGTATTTGTGCCTATGGGCACCCCGCTCCTTTACTATGCATTTGATCTGATTTCTCGAATTTGACCTATGAGTCGGCACCACTGAGCTTGGACAACCTTGTTGGTTTGATCCACTGACTTGGAGATCCTTCCCCTCCTGTCAGTCAGCTGCAGTCTGGAATCCGCAGAGTTTTTACCCGGTTCGCTACCGTGGTCCCGCAGAGTATATATATGTATATTATAGTATCTTATCGTTGTCCCTCCTCACCTTGTGTGACTGAGGTCAATGATCCTGTAGGGTATGTGCTCTCTTCACTTTAGTGAGAGAGGATCTAGCTTTGTGTGGTTGCCACCTTGTCAGTTCCTTATTCTTGGTGCCTCTATGGCTTTATATCGTTCATGTCGTTATTTAATAAATGATACATTGTCTTTTATGAAATTCATTATTTATGCACATGTTTTCTAAACCCTTGCAAAGTATCATTGTTTTGTTTATTGCCATATCTTTTCACCCACCTGCCAGACCGTCGTGTCTGACCCATTTATTTTGGTACTCAGGTCTCGAGCTTATTGCCATCAAGGAGGAGCCTGAGGAGGCGGTCGGTGAACCGCAGCGTGTGATAGAGTGGCAAGCCGACGATGTCATGTAGACATTCGTTTGGGCTTTGAGGACGACATTTTGGGAACTCGTGATAACATCGTTTGGGTTTTATTGGATGTATGGTCTTTGTTGACCATTATTTTGGGGCAATTAACTAACTGATCTTTTATATAAACAACTAACTTTACTTTTGGGAAATATGCTTATGATCATTGCTCATTCTGATATTTTGTCATGTTAATTATAAATCAATCTTGTTTATGGAATGGAATAGCATTAATATGATTTGCTACACGCTTCCGCAATCTCGAATACATGTTTGATATGTTTATATGTGAGATGATGTGTAAAGATAATCCTCACCGCGGAACCCTGTGGGAAATCACGTGTACGGATAAATGTTTTCTTAATTCCGTGTGCGGATTAGCCAAAGAGATGCACGTGGAACGGCATCACCATGGTCCCGATCCCGGATTTGGCTCCGTAACCCGGTCCGGGGTCGCGACAGGCCCCATGGGTCCCAAATCTTGACATGGCTGGATCACTGACTTGTAGGTCCCGAACGAGATCGACGAAAGAGAGAAAAATGATCATCGAAATATCTAGTTTCCAAAACAACCATTTTTGCATGATTTTGCAAATATTGAAATTCATGCATAGATTTCAAGGTGAAGCCTGTTTTACCCTTTTTGCTGAAAAATGCGATTTCTGAGTTTCAAATTCAAATGGACGAAACATAAAAGTTATTGAAATCAATAATACAAATCGAAAGGAGTAAAAATTATAAATTTTTGAAATCAAGAATAAGTTCTCACAAAAACACAAATCACACGGGCAAGGTTGAACCAAAGTCAACGGTCCTCAAAACTCTCCAAAACTATGAAAAATCTATTAAAACTCACAAACGAAGCGAAACCACTCCTAATCTCACTTAAAAAGCAAATCCACAACTAAGAAAACACTAAAGAAGAGAACTAGGGATCGGGGTCTTATAGCCTCGATGTCCTCGAATGACAAACGCCTAGCGCGTCGCATCTCCAAGCTCGGCAAAGGGGACCGAATTGCCTGACGCGGCCTCTTCCTCTTTGAGGGGGTCTCGTATAACCTCGGCCCAGACGTAGAAGCCTCAGCGCCGGATGCGGCCGTGTGATCGGCGTCAACCACGACCCGCGAGGGCCCTTTCCTTTCAGCCCTGGCTCTGGAAGCAGCCTATTCTCTCCCAGTCCTGGGCTCGGCTCCTTCCGGACTTCCTTCTCGGGACTGCTCGGTTGTACCCTTGATGTAACCACGGTACTTCGTCTTGTATCCCAGCAGTGACCAAGCCGCTCTACCTTCGTGACCATTGTACCTTTTGACCTTCGAAGCTAAGCTTCGTTCCTCGCCCAGATGTGCTGGGCAGCCTGTCTCCTCTCCTTAGCAGCTGCGCAGTAAGCAGAAACATTAGTTCGGCAAGACAGAAAGGAAAAAGGCACATGAAATATATGCAAAAATAAAGAGACGGTATTTACTTAGAACAGCCCGAAGTAGCGGGGAATCTTGTAAGCTCAGTCGGTTTCAGTCACGCCGAACTCCCAGTTACCCGAGACGTACAGGAGATCGTCCCCAGCGTACTTACTCGAGTCTTCCAGGTAGCGGACAAAGCCTTCTAGGTGCGGCTTAGCCCGGAGATAATAGGCATCTCCAGACTTGCATATGTCATACACATCCTCGATGTCGAAGACACCGAGGTCAATGCCTAGGACCTCATTAAGCTTGGCTGTGTCCATTATGATCTTGAAGACATTGGGCAACAGCTAGCAGGGGCAGAGGCACCACTGGCTGAGACACCTCCTCAAGAGAGGGTGAAGGGGAAAACGAACCCCACCTTCAATCACAGCCACCAGAGGGAAAGGCATCCAGCCTCCTAAAAAATCACGGAGGTTGATACCGTTGGGATCAGCCGCCCTGACATGGACGTCGATAGGGATTTTATACACTAACCTAAGTCCCTCAATCGCCGCTTCATTCTCTACCGAGTGACTATAGATACCCATTTCTACCGAAACAGAGGCTATAAGCAGAAGGAACCCTAAACCCGTGGAAAAAGGCAAAGGAGAAAGAACTTACGAAGACGAAATTGAGATTCAAACCGACGGAGGCTCAATCTCGGCAGCACTTCTCTTCTCAGACGAATCTCACCTGGAGCGTTCTCTTCTTCTCTGGTGCAAAGCAGCAATGGGGAAGAAGAGGGCCCTAACCTCCTGTATTTATAAAGGAAAGAGGAAGGACGCCCTTTTCAAAAACCCTAGGGATGCACGTGCCAGACGCCCCATGGGGCCCCGCGCGCGTCACTTCAATCACTGGACGCATCCCCGATAAGCGGCGCACGTCTCCTCGATGCGATTGAACAACCAACCGGATGGTGACATGTGGTGCCATCGGTATGTCTTCTACATTAATTAGCAAGCATCATTTATTACCTCGATCAGGCACAACAACTACGGATAGAGACCAAACGTCAGCGGTCGCGAGATGAACTCCACTCTAGAAGGATCTCCCGTTTTGTAGCTCCCGACCTCATGTAGTTGGCAAACTCCATGAAGTCAGAAGCTAGGGGACAATTGTGTGGGGGTGTCTCCCAAAAGACTGGGATTATATTAATCTCGGTGTTGGTGTCGCCTAATCACGCATTGACCTCGACAAATGTTACCAAGGCGCTATCCGAGACAAAGACCGTTTCGGGTTTCAGACGCCCCTGACCTCGGCACCGAATCCTCACTTCGGTCACCCGACCTCGGCACAAAGTCTTCACCCTGACCACTCCGCTCGGCAACAGAGTCAGACTGCTAGCCGAGATGGACGCTGACGGTTGTACTTTCACGGATATCCAGCTGAGTCTGACAAAGCCATCTTGGCCGCCCTTCACCCCTGACAGAGCGGCATCCAGTGGCTACGTCCCATCAGGGTATGGCTCCAGGCCAGGCCCGATGGGACTAGGCCCAAAAGTCAGACAGGGTAATGCCCGATTAGACCAGCATTTAATGCATAATGGGCTGATCGGACTACCATTTAATGTATAGTGGGCTGACGTGACAGCCCCCATGGGAGTGCTAAGACGTCATCATGAGTCCCACCATGCAACACTAGCTTCATCCTCTATAAATAGAGGAATAATCTCCATCCCAGGTACGCACAATCACAACCTGAGAGCTGTTACTCTGTCTCTCTTCTGCCTCATCTCCATCCTACTGCTTAGTTCCCATATTGACTTAGGCATCGGAGAGCCTTGTGCTGCCCATAGCTAGGGTCCTCTGGTTTTTTCATCTTCTCCCCTTTCAGATTTCCAGCCCACTTTCCATCTTCAAAGGAGCATCGAGCTCGCCATAATCCTCATTACAAAGTCCGTAATATTTAGGCTCTTAAAGTTGCCTTCTGGGGCAAATCATCTCAACTCTACAGAAACCACATGCTCCTTGTTCCTCTGGAAAGAGTACAAAAATCTATCTTCCCTTGTTTACTGATGATCGCCCCCATCTTTATTTCAATCAAAATGTTGAATCTTGAAGATCTACTTGAGTCACGATATGCGATATTGCAATGATATTCTTATTTACGTTAGCCAGTTCTTATCATTTTTTTTATGCCCCATATGTCTCCCATGTGGACAATACGACTCATACAAACCAAAACAGGAAATACCATTTAAAAAAAATACTTATAACCATATCTAGTTAGCGTCTTTTTTTATCCGCGTGTCTGCGCTTCGATCCATGCCCAGAATGACCTGGCTTGTATGGGTTTACCCTCATTATTGCTTACTGCAATAATGTCTTGTTTTTGGTACGTACCATTTTCTTACTTACTGATTGGCTACAAGATAAATTCTTTATACAGAACTTGCGGTGACCCTTATCTTTCTTATATTATCTAGCTCTTGCCATAACCATCTTGCTTGTATCGTGCAGTTAGAAGAATGAGCTCATATGGATTGCCATTTTGCTAGTTCGTACACGTTAGACATGTCTCACATGATTCATTGATGTTGATCTATTATCTCCAATATCATGCCTAGGTATCACTATTTCGTATCATCTTTATAATCTTTGCCTTTAATTCTATTTGATGCAACATGTTCATGTTATTATATTTGTCTACTTGCTTTCACATGTTCACCTTGGCTATATGAGACTTTGCCTCCACCCTTGCCTAGGATGCCGAAGGATTTGGTGGTTGAGCTAGTAGAGTGAACCCTGGATGATGTCGTCTAGACGTCCACTTGCGAAAGGGCGATACATTGTAGTCTTAGATTGTGGCTTTGAGAGTTAGAGGCAGTTAATGTCAGTTGTGAGACTTGTATTTTAATTAGAAAAGTAATAACGGCTGAACATGGACGTTTCCATACTACTTCATTACTTCTTTGATGGATTGGTTATGCTCTGACATCCTATTCCTTATTGGATGGTTATGGTATATACTTGATCTCATGTTTGATATTGCTTCCGCTGAAGTATGTTATGAAATGTGCTACGAATATGATGGAACTATGTATATCCTCACACGTGATATCTCGTGGGACCTAGTGTGGAAAAGATTTCTATTACTTATATAGATTCCACATTTGTCGCGCCTCAAAACTCAAAGATGTTATAGGAGGTCCGGTTTGGAGGTGTGACACCCTCGACGTATCCCCAAGTTTACAAATTGGCCTTTGTAAGAACTAAATATGGTCTAATCATATGTGCCTAAAACAATCAAACCATTCCTTTAACTCATAATCCTAATAATCACCATCTAAATAAGATTAATTAGGGTTGGGGTCTTACACTTGTCAATGCTTCCACTTGTCGTTATTTATTTAATGGTTATTTTTATTAAACAAATGAATATTTTCATAATTTACAGAACCTTGTCATGAAAAAAAATTAGGGGACTTATGGTTTTTCTTATTTTCAATCATCCTACATCCTAGATCGAGTCTAGAGCACAATGAGGACGAGTTTTGCATAGTGAAAATATTCTACTGATCTGTTTGGTTGTAAGGAATCGTTGCTTTCATGTTTGGAGCATTTTGCAATTCTCCAAATGTTGGCTTCCATATGGACTCCCAAAATGCTCAGGGGCTATTAGCATTTGAAATGCCCGGTTTCTCAGAATTTTATATGACAAAAGTGTCATTCGGAACACTGCTATAAATTCTCCTAAATCAAACCGGGAATTCAAAATTCTAGTGAGACAAGAAATGCAACCGCTGTTAAAAACTCTCAACAAGGGGAATTCCTTTTAGAAATGGGTGCAACCAAACAACCTGTGTTTCAACTATCATAGAATCCAAATTTCACTCTCCAAAATTATGTTACCGTTTATTTTTTTTTTTTTGCTGCTTTTAGTTTGGTACACAAAAAAGTTGAAGCAATACATATATTGGTAGACCGGTCCTTTTGGTCTGGAATCTTACTCGGGAGATATTTCTATTCCCAAAAGATCATATTCACATGTATGGACTATAAGCATGGGGTTATCGGATTCCATGAACTTGACTTGGGGAGAGAGAGAGAGAGAGAGATATGGTCCACAAAAATCCCGCTGAGATGACCTTGATTTGAGAGCTTCTCGCAAAAATCTCTCTCACGAATCTTGACTTAGAACCCTTGTTTCACTAATCTTCCTCCTTCATTCCACGTTTTAAAGGACTTTCGGCTTAGGAATTATATGAACTTTTGATCTGAATCATCATAAGGTGTGACAATAGGGGACTATAATAGTTTTTTAATCTAATATTGAAGAGCCAACCCTATTGTTAAGGATTTTTAGTTGGAAATCCATAAGTTTAGGATAAAATTCAAGTTTGAATCGATTGTTATGGAATGTTGTGGTTCTTTGCATTGAAGACCGAAGGAAGAAAAATGAAGCATGTCAGAAGCATCAGTCTCGCAAACACTGCTTGAGCCAGAGCCCAGGTTCGCTTGAGAGAACTTCATTCCCGCTCGAGTGAGCTTTGTGGACCTGTCGAGTCTAAGACGAATCCTTTCGCTTGAACGAGTGTTTCCCTAGCTCGAGCAACAATTGCGGGATTCTCCTGCGCAGAATTGGACACCCATTCCTATTATCTCTCAACATGCCTGTTTGAGTTCTAATTATCTTAGGAAACCCTAAGCACATCCCTAAGCCTATTTAAAGAACTCTATTGCTACCATGGTCTGCCGGTTGGTGATGTCAAAGCGATAGATGACGATTCCATGATTTCTGAGGCGGATCCGTGATGTTGATGAAGATCGACGAATTCTGTGCCTCGAAAATTGAATTTTGGGGAAACCACAGGGGCCGGACATCTCAAAAATAAAAAAAGGGATGAAAAATGGTTCTTCGGAGAAAATCCGGCGACCCAGATTTCCAGGGTCGCCGATGGTCGCCGCGACCATAGGGGATTTTTCCCCTTTTGGTCCGCCGATTTTTGGCCGTTTCTCGGTTTTCTCTGATTCTTTTTTCTTTGTTATTTTTCCTGACATTTTGTACATATTTTGGCCTGATTTCCCTACCAGAAATTTGATGAGAAGCCTTGCGTATCAAAGTGTAAAGTTTCTGATTTTTCGGGAAAGTCAAAGAGTTTGTCGCGTAGAGTTGTTGATTTGCCGTCATAAGCCAAAACTGGGTCAAACGATGTCGGAATGACCTGAAATTTGAGGTGAAGCCTCCTGACCAATAAATAAGACCAAACATAGGCTTTTATAAGTGTTTTGAAGCCGTGTAGGGTCCTGTCACCAGTAGACTTGATTTTGTTGTGAGGAAGATGCGGCGCTTTGATGTACGGTCAATCGATGTCCGATTGACCTAAAACTTGACAAGGAGCCTATTGGAGTCATTTTGAGACGATCCATTAGCTTTGATTTAGAAATCATGGTTCCGGGGAGCTTCGCCGCCGGGAGGCCTGATTTGGCTTCCGAGAGTCAAAGTTTGGTCGAATGTTGTCGATATGACCTGAAACTTGACATGTAGCCCTTTGGAAGTATTTTGAAGTTACCCATGTGCTCTGTTTGATGAGTGATGGCCTCAGTGGTTATCGCCACCGAGAGGCTTGATTTTGTTGCTCTAGGTTGATGTAGGGTCACACGTTGTTGGTTTGACCTAAAACTTGATGTAGAGCCTTTTGGAAGTATTTTGAGACCATTCATAGGCTCTGATCGAAGATCTGATGTCTTCAACGCTGTCGCCGCCGGGAGCTTCGTTCAGCTACTAGAGGAGCGAAATTAGGCCAAGTAATGTTAAAATGGCCTGAAACTTCATGTGTACACTTCTTTTGGCCGTTTTAAAGGATCTTGTAGTTTTTGTTTGATTTTGAAAAGTTTTAATTTTTTTTTGAAGTAGCATGGCCTGTTTGTACTAGGCTGCGGCTTCATATAGCTTCTTGATGTTGAAGAGGCAAACTGACATTTTTAGTGTCAACAAATGCCCCCTCGAGGTACAGTGACAAGTTACTAAACTTTTGCAGTCGATGTGCCTCCAAGAGAACTTTGAAGGAGAACTTCTGACTTGACCAAGAGTCTTTGAGCAGTCTTTCTTTTGGTAGAGTAGCCTTTTGAGTTTCTAGGAGAATTTTATGGTAGTGAAAGGGATCACGTACTATCTCAAGGCAAAATTTTAAAAATGACATGAGAGATTTGGATTTGGGTTTTTGGATTTACTTTTTGACCTGTGACCTAACAAGCTATATGTGGCAGGCTAGGGGGTCGGGTTTGGTTTTTTGGTTTTGACCTTGTGACCCAATAAGCTGTAAGTGGCAGGTTAGGGGGTCGGGATTTATTTTTTGGTTTTGACATTGTGACCCAACAATCTATATGTGGCAAGTTGGGGGGGGGGGGGGGTCAGGATTTGGTTTTTGGGTTTTGACCTTGTGACCTAATAAGCTGTAGGTGGCAAGTTACGGGGTCATGATTTGGTTTTTTGGTCACTCTTTGAGACTATTTGGGTCCATTACAGTGGTTTGGATTTTTGTTGAATGTCAATTTCAAGATTTTGGCTCAATTTGGTATATGAGGTTGGATGGTTTGAATTTTAGAAGCTGATGAGGCTTGTTATTTTTTTTGTATAGTCCAATCAACTCAAAAGAGGCATGAAACCATTTTGTATGCTCTTGATAAGAGAAATTTTCGGTAGGAAGCCACTTTTAGTGCCTAGGTGGTCAAGCCTGGCTCATATTGGCTAATCCATGGGACCTTGAGCTTTTAAGATGGCTTAGATCTCATTTGGTGTCATTCTTGTAAAAAATATCTCATTTGAATAGATAATATCTAAAAATATTCTTACTTGGAGAGAATCTCTTAAGTTTTCCTTCTTTTGGGAGAGAATATCTCAAATCCCCTCTCTTTTGGGAGAAAAATCTCTCTAACTCCTTTCTTTTGGGAGAGAATCCTTCAAGGTATCTTTCTTTTGGGAAAGAATATTTCTAATTTCTTTCTTTTGGGAAGGTTGCTAATTTGTAGCACTTAGGTCCTTGCTTTTCTCCTTATTTCCTTCTTTGGCTTGCTCTCTTCTATAAAAGCAAAGGGAGATTGGATCTATTGCTCTGATTACTTTTCTTCTTGGAAAAGGATCTTCAAGCTTTTCTTCTTCTTCTCCATCAATGGCTTCAAGTAAGTCTCCTTTTCCAAGAAAACTTCATGTAGAAGTAGGATGGTAAAAAAAATTCTTCTTTCCTTTTTTTTTTCTTTTTTTTCTTTCCTCTTTTGTTTTCTTCTTTTTTTTCCCTCTCTTTTCTTTTTCTTCTGCTCACCATGATAATGCATTTTATGCTAATCAAGATGTTCATGCATTTTGTTTTATGCATCAAATAAAAGGCTAGAGTTTCTAGGTCAAGCCAACATGGGTTTTGGCTTAGACAAAGTTTGATTGGTTTTAACCAAGTTGGGTTGGAGTTGGTCAAACTTTTGTCAAGGGTTTCCTAGCATCTAATGCATGACAATTTACTTTCTATGCATGATCTTTTGTAAATTGAATTGGGAGCATGATTAATAGCACATACCTGGAAATCTTTGCAAGTTTTGGATTTGGGAGCTCGCAGCAATGTTGAGCCCTTCCCAATTTTGCGGAGATTTCAGAGGCTTTGCATGTTTGGAGTTTGGAGCTCGTAGCAATGTTGAGCCCTTTCCCAATCTTGCCGAGATTTGAAAAGCTTTGCAAGTTTTGGAGCTCGCAGCAATGTTGAGCCCATCTTGGTGTGTTTCCCTTTTCTTTGGAATTGCCCCGGAACCATGCCAAAATTTTGCCAGATTTTTTTTAAGCGAACGGATCCCTCTAGTCGCCAATTGAAGGAAAAATGATAGAGATCCGACTTATAACCACTCGGTGGCATTCAGCAACTGCTTGATGTGTGTTAAGAGGAGGGATGATCATTCTCTCGCACACTATAATTTTCATGTTTTCCCCTCCCTGGATTTCCATAGATACGACAAGTCCGGCCTGGGCATCTGCACGGATGTTTTCACCTATGCGGATGTGGGTGAAGTGACAGATGTCTTTTTTTTTTTTGTAGAAGCGATTGTGCCTTGTTGTAATAAGGCAGCAGATCAGGCTTTCTGACTTCATATTTCTGATTCATCTGGTTGATGATCAGTTGAGAGTCCCCGAAGACTTCCAGCATGGTGATGCCGAATTTAAGGGTGAGTTCTAATCCTACGTTCAGAGCTTGGTATTCAGCTGCATTGTTTGGGCATGGTTCCAGTAGCGAGAAAGCATGTGGATTCATGTATTTGTCGAGGCTAACAAAGAGGATGCCAACTCCTGAGATCAGTTTTCTTTTTTCATTTGTCCTGGTTGCACCGTCAAAGTACATGTCCCAGGACACATTTTGTGAGTAAGTCTCCACGTTGTAGACGGGTTCGTCTAGGAGATCATCTCTGAGTAGAAAATCTTTAGGCAATGGATACTCTGCGAGAAAGTCTGCTAGAGCTTGGCCTTTGATTACTTTTTGCGGTACATACCTAATATCAAATTGGGACAGAAGGATGGGTCATTTTGCCAGTCGGGCATTGAGAGAACCTATTTTTTTGACAAAGACCTTCAAAAGATTGATCCTCGAGATTAGGTAGACTGTGCTGGAAAGCAGGCAGTGACGTAACTTTTGTACGGCGAACATCACTACAAGGCATTCTTTTTTTACTGGAGAGCAGCGATGCTCCGCACATAAGCATATGACTGAGGTAGTATAGAACAACTTATTTTCTTTCATGATTTTCTTGTGCGAGTAGAGCACCTAGAGAATGGTTGAGGGCTCTTATGTACAAGATGAATGGTTTTCTAGTGGTAGGAGCAGCTAACACTGGAGGTTTGGTTAGGTATGACTTGATATCTTGAAATGCAGCTTCACAGTCAGCATCCCAGATAAAGTTTACACCTTTCTTCATTAACCGAGAGATGGTCGGCACTTCCCCAAAAGACTGGAGATGAACCGTCTGATGAATGGCAATCTTTCTTGAAGTCCTTTCAGTTCTCTTAGGGCACGTTTGGCAACGGTCCATACTAGGGGGAGGAATCCTCAGTTTAGAGGATTCTCTTCATCTCCAAAGAAAGCCACAATCCTCAAGTAGGATTCGCAATGAAAGTTCCATGTTTGGATGGAGGAAGGATTCCTACAATTTATAGAATATATGATCCAGTTGATGTTTTTACAAATATCTCAAGATACAGTAAGGATCAATGGTTGAAATTTGGTCACCTTACCGTGTTTGACCGTCCCAAACTAATGACTGGTTTCGATCATGATTTTGGACCCCACATGAACCAGAAGATTTGGAAAAAGGGACTTTTTTTATTCATTTTTTAAACTTAAGTGTAAATAGTAAGATGTTTTGGCACATATCTCGAGATATAGGAGGAATCAACGGATGAGATTTGGTCATCTTGCCGTGTTCAACCTTCCAGAACTAATGACCGGTTTGGATCTTGACGTGGACCCCACATAAACACAAAAATGAATGAAAAGGTATTGTTTTTAATTACCGTCTTAAATACTGTAACAGTCAATACCGTCTTAATGTAACAGTCAACGCATTTGGCACATATCTCGAGGTATGAGAGGAATTAACTGCTGATATTTGGTGAGGTGGCCGTTTTGGAGTTTTTAAAGGTGACTAACGGTTTGGATCTTGATTAGGAAATCTAAAAGGTACATTCCCAAAGTAAAACGTATTAGGGCCACATTACACAGTAACTGTACATTACCGTCACAGTGTCTTATCGTGACTGTCCAGACGGTTTTGCAAATATCTCAAGATCTAGGATGAATCAACGGCTAAAATTTTGGGACATAGCCGTTATGGACCTTCTTAACACAATCATCGGTTCAGATCTTGATTGTGGGGCCCATAAAAATTAAAAAAGTGCAAAAACAGGTTTGTCGTAAATTACCGTCTCGGAATACTGTAGCTCCGCAAATCAGACGAAACGTGGATTCCATGGATCCGATGGGGGAGGGTCGGACGCTACAAATAATCTACAAATAATCAATATCTCAGAAGTCTTCAGTCCATGATGAAAAAATCCATGATGAACCAAACGTTTGAAATCTGCGATATGATGGATTTTGGGCGAGGAATCCTACCCTAAGACGGTTGCCAAACGTGACCTTAAGGTTTTTAGAGAGGGCATTTCTAGAATAGCCTTGACTTTGATGAGATCAAGTTCTATTCCAGCTTTCCGAACTAAGAATCCGAGGAAATTACCTAACGAGACGCCGAAAAAGCACTTTAGGGGATACATCTGTAGTTTGTATTTGCCAAGTCGGAGGAAGACTTCTCGAAGGTTTTTGAGATGGTCTTCTTTTCTTTTGCTTTTGATGGTGAGGTAATTAACGTAACATTCAACCGTCTTGTGTTGCATATCTTTGAATATCTTCATCATAGCCCTCTGATATGTGGCACCAGCATTTTTCAGACCAAATAGCATGACAGTGTGCAATACACGCCAAATGGAGTCCGAAATTATGTGTGTTTTTCATCTTCTGGATGCGTATTTATCTGATTATGGCCAGAGAAGCCATCCATGAATGTCATTCGCTCAAGTCCCTGTCAATCATCACCTCCGGTATGGGGAGTGGGAATTCATCTTTAGGGCAAGTGTCATTTAGATCTCTATAGTCAATACAGACCTTGATCTGCCCATTTATCTTTGTCACGGGGACAATGTTGGCCAACCATTCAGGATGTTGTTCCTCACGGATGAAGCCAACGCTTTTGAGCTTTTGAACTTGTTCAATTGTATCCATCACATCTGGACGGAATCTTCTTTGGCCTTGTTTGACAAGCTTGATGTCTTTTTGTAGATTGAGCTTGTTGACTGCTATTTTGGGGGTCTAAACAAGGTAGTTCGGCATAAGACCATGCAAAATAATCAACAAACTCACTAAGAAATGTGATATACTCAGGTAACTCATCATCCTTTATATTCTTGCTTATGAATATTGGACGTGGGTTATCTAGTATTCCCAAGTCTATCTTTCGAACAGAGTCTTTTGTTGGAAGGTTCGAAGTGGTTCCTCCACAATATTTTCGGAGGCTTCCAACTCAACGAAACCTTCTGGAGTTTCAAGGGCATCTTCAACTAAGGCTTTGTTTCTTTCCACGAGTCTTCTTGATAAGGAATCTTCTCAAGGCTTGCTATGAGGTGGTCCTAATCGCCTGTTGAAACTGGGTCGAAGTAAGGTACTTCTTTTGGAGACGAGGGTTCTTCTGGGTCAGATTACCACATGTTTGTGCCATCAAACAATTCCTCTTCATCGTCAAAGAAATCATATCAATTGGATGAGCTTCCTGGATCTTTGTTAGGTAACTCTTCAAAGAGATATCCAGGGAGATCGAAGTCTTCATGGACATGAGATGTTGAGACTTGGTCGGCAAATTGACTTTTCAGCCTTTGTGTTAACTATCTCAGAGGAGTGTCGGGACCATACCCTAACCCATGTGAGGACTCTTCTACATGACCATAGAGTCTTCAATCTTCCAGTTGGCTTTTGGTCAAGGCGGGCCCTAATGGCATGAGAATACCGCGACCTTCTCTCAAACCGACTAGATTTTAAGCGTCATAGCCCATTTTCTTCATAATAACTTGTGCCACAGGACTATATAGAGATTTTGATGCATACCTTTGTTTGGAAATGTTCAAGCCATGAATTTGATGAAGAAGCTGATGATCTGTGGAAGAATATCGGCTTTACTTTTGTCGAAGTTGCCGGAACAATGAAGGAAGCAGATGCATGATCTTCTACGTCAGCAGGTGTCTCTATTGGAGTAAGAGCACGCTGAACTTGCTGAGTATCAGCTTAGCTTGACGATGATTCATCTTCTGGCTCTGAATCCGAATTCGTGTCTTGCATGATAAACACGAAAGAGACAACAAGCTTGCCCCCCAGACTTTTGCTTTGCCTTCTTCGCTTTGGTTGTGATGACCAAAGGCTTTGAAGGTTTATGGG
Organism: Litsea cubeba; assembly: GCA_012931725.1. Classification (NCBI taxonomy): domain Eukaryota; kingdom Viridiplantae; phylum Streptophyta; class Magnoliopsida; order Laurales; family Lauraceae; genus Litsea; species Litsea cubeba. Next base: position 148,145,105 of record CM022945.1, read on the forward strand.
AGATGAGGAAGGGAGATCGACCGCTCCCTTCAGATTTGTTGGAGGGTTTGTTTTTATCCGGTGATTGCTGAGGAGCCTTTCCTTTATCTTTATGGAGATTTTGGGCAAAGGGTTCTATTTCTTTCTCCTCTTCTTCGTTTTCACCTTCATACATCTGGGAGTCTGCAAAGTTAACTTCTTTACCTTTGAAGGGTTTTATGTTCATAAATACTTGATGTATCATGCCGTCTCCTCCAACGAACTTGATGCATTGATATAGAGTTGAGGGGATAACACCATTCTCGTGTATTCAGGGGCGTCCGGTAAGGATGTTGGAGCATAAGGGGGGTTTTATTGCACACATAGTGACCTCAGAGATAAGATCACCGATTTGCAATTTGAACCTGATTTTGCCGATAAGCCTTTGATTACTCCCATCGTATCCAAAGATAGATACAGATGTGTAGCTCAGCTTGCTGGGTGGGATACCCAACTCTTCAAGAGCCGAAGTGGAGATGAGGTTGAGTGCAGAACCTGGGTTGATCTGGACTCTGTGGATTGACATTTCCTTGATGTACCCTGTGAAGTACAGGGGTCGGTTGTGCCTTGTTTCGCTAAGTAAGAGGTCTTCCTTAGTGAAGGTGATGGTTGCTTTTGCTGCTTTCTGAACTGAGAGGCATTCAATGCAAGATCCCTCGGTTTTCTTCTTTTCTCCCTTTGAGGAAGTTTATGATTTTTTGACCCTATAGTCCATTTCAATTTGGAGGACTCGCTAGGTGTGTTTCCCGATATCCTTATCCAGCATTTGTAATTTTGAAATGAGATTATCACGAGTGTGTGTAGACATTCGTAATAAGTCTAGGATGTGTAATTATACAGGTATGTGTTTGAAGTGCTCGATCAAGTCATATTTTTGAAAGCCTCCTTGGGGCCTGCATGTTCATTATTGTTTCCACTTGGGGTATTTACAACATCTTTTCCCGAAGGATTTACATAAGTAAAAGAAGATTGGTTGTAGTTTTTGTGGTAGTCCCGGCTAGAGCGGGTGCTTTTGAAAGCCTCCTTGGGGCCTGCATGTTCATTCTTGTTGCCACTTGGGGCATTTACAACATCTTTTCCCGAAGGATTTACATAAGTAAAAGAAGATTTGTTGTAGTTTTTGTGGTAGTCCCGGCCAGAGCGGGTGCCTCTACCAACTTCGAGAGCTTCTTGAGAAGGGTCTTCATTTGGAATATCACTTTCGGGATCAAGAGGCTGTTCCTTCTCATTTATTGGGGATGTGTCTGCGGCAGAGTTACCATCCTTAGTGATTGCGTTGCATGCAGCATTTTCCGGGAACAAGTCCTAAATAATTCCAGCAACTTTTCTTCTTTGTAGATCAATTCATCGGCTCAAACATCACTAGCTGGGGCTTCTTCATAATGATCAGTCGGGGAGGGGTGTGAGTTCTGAAGTCATAGTTTCAGGAGACGAAGCATGAGAGGGTGATATCTCACTGAAAGTCACTTGAGAAGAGGTAGCTCCAGAAGATATACTACCAGATGTGGTATGAGAGTAAGCGGCCTCAACAAACGAGGCTTCTGAGGAACTATCATCCCAAACTATCACATTGCAGGCAGCTTCGATAAGAGACGTCACCAAAATGGATAGTTGGGAGTCAGACTCATCCTCGGACGTAAGAGGATCATCAATCCAGCAATTGTCTCCATTTTCATGAGTTAAGGGAGGAGGTACCTGGTGGTCTTCAGGGACTTCCAGGTATGTGGTGAGGTTCAGGAACCCATTCTTCATCAGAGAGGTATTCTCATATTTCAAGGGATTCCTCTCACTCGTCATTGTCACTAGATTCGTATCAATTCATGGAGAATCTGACTACCGAATTGCAAGAGTAAGATGCCCCCTGCGTGGTTTCATTTCTGAATTGAGGTGGCATGAAATCACTGAGAGTTAATTTTCTTACCGCCTATGAAGTCTCGGGAAGGGACTTTTCTATTGCCCCCAGTGAAGCGGTAGATGAGGTTTCAGCTTTTTCATGGACTTATTGTTTTGGTTAGATTTCTCCTGCCATTTGAGCTTGAGGAGATGTCTCATAGCCTGCCTTCGCTGTTGAGCTGTTGGCTTTGTTTTGATAACCTCCCAAATTTCATATTTCAGGAGGTCGGGGTGCACCCATATGGGTTGTCCATCTGGTGTCGGGTAAAGAACCAGTTCTTGGGAAACTTGAGTTTGTTTTATCACCTTGAAGGAAGTGGCGGTCTTCTTCTTTAGTGATTTTGATATTTGTCCACACGACGACACCATGTTGATGAAGGCAGACCCATAGTTTTTGTCAAAGGTGATGACACCATTTTTCCACATCTCGTTTATCTTCTCTCTAACAACAAAGCATTGATTGAGAGGATGCGAGATTATCTGGTGGTATGGACTGAGGATCGTTGATTTTACCAACATCTCGCAGTCTTTTGGGATCAGGCAAGGTGAGCTTGCCAGTTGCCACGAGAGCCTCGAAGATTTCATCAACATCTTCATCGAACTGGTATTTCTTTTCTACTCACTCTTTGAAGGCATCAGAGAGTTCGGGTTTCTTACCTGCAGCTTTGTTTTTCAGCTTTCTTTGGTGGTTGAGAAGCTGACTTGGTTTGCACATTGAGGACCTGTTTTTTCTTTGATTTTGAGGTTTCAATGGTGGTTTGTTCCTTCCTTGATGATTTATGACTGTTGAGGTCTTTGATCACCGTTTCAGCCTCCATAGAAGCTTCTACGAGTTCTCGCAGGTTTTTTGATTTGTTGCCGATGATCATGGAGCGAGTCCTTGCTCTCATTTTTTTCTCGACAGATGTAGACCAGTGACGCTTGTGGCGGTACATCTGAGCATTTGTACGCCATTGCTTTCCACTTGTGAATGAAGTCGTATGTTGACTCATTCTCCCCCTGTTTTAGGCTGCAGAACTGAGCCATAGTAGCTGGATGGTCCTCACCTTTGAAGTGAGTCAAGAAGCGTGTCTCCAGCATGAAATTCTCTGGCAAAGTGGAGTACCAGTCAAATGTCGTATCTTTTAGGGCACGTGCAAAGAGACGGATCTTGAGGGCATCTTCATCCGCGATAGCTCCCGTTAAGATTTTGAAGTGGATGACGTGTTGTCTGGCTGTTCTTCTTCCTGTATATGCTTGGAGAGTAGGATGCTTGAATTTTGTAAGGAACGGGACCGAGTTCATCCATAAGGGATATGGTGACTTGATTCCATGTTCCTTGAGTGTATCCTCTTCTCTTGCTTTGGCGAGGATGTCGTCCACGTCCTTGTTGGTGTCGTGACCCCGAATCGAGACCAAAAGCCCCGAGCTGGCGCCGCGGCATTAGTGTATGGTTTTTTCTTTGTTTTCCACAGGTTCCCGCGGTGAGGATTCCACATGAATCACCTCATGATCACACATAAGGATTAAATTGTGGAAGCACGTGGCAAACACACGAGTAATAACACACATAAGATAGAGTAAATAAAGAACTCTTTTCAGAGAGAGAAACATAACTAGCATGCCCATAAATTCAAGTTTAAGTTATGCAACACTCAAAACATAAGTTAAGTTTTACATTCCCAAAAGATAGCCAACAAAGGCTAATAACAAAGTTCCCAGAATACTAGCAAGTCAATTCCCCAAAATGTTTCGCATCTCAAGTCCCAACCCGATGTCTAGATGACATCATTGGGCTGCTACTCTCGCTCGACAGGCGGCTCAACAGTTGCCTCCTCGTGCTCCTCCTCAAGGGCAACGAAACCTGTATCTGAGCACCAAAACGAAAGGGTCAGACACGACGGTCGGCAGGCAAAAGAATGAAGTACAACCTGCTATAAATCAATAGTTCTGAAAATTAAATAAACAACATGTCTGATAAAGAGAAGTTGCATAAAACAAAGCATTTCGATGACAATATCATTTATAAGATCAGATGTTAAATCAAGATGACCATTCGAAAACAGTACCTTGGCAACCACATGGAGCTATATTGTTCGTCACACTAAGTGACGAGAGCACTCACGATTCTCCATCATGCATGGTGAAGGGAGACACTATCATAATTGTTGTAGCCCAGTATAACTGAGAACCACACACTAGTCCCGCCACGGAATGGGCTAAACAAGTAAGCACATACGTATTTCCAAACTAATGTTGGGACAAGGTTTAAGGACCCAAGGCGGTTGATCAGACTGACAAGGTCAACCAAGCTGAGTGGAGCCGACACGAAAGTACACACACTTTCAAAATAAATGCTTGACACTTTCAAATTCAGGAACTACTCACTGCATATCAAGTACACGCACGCTTGTTCACGAAAATTATCAAAATAGTAGTCCCGACACGATGTGTATAAAAAAACAATTCACGCAATGATTCCCAAACGGGGTTTTAAATTAAAACCTTGGAGACATTCCTGTCAAGCTGATACTAATCGCAAAAACGAGGTTTCTATTTTAGAAATCACCAATCCATCTCACACGTCCTCATCAATACCTTGGGACCGTAACCGTCGAATTAGTATACACTTTGGGATCCCATGTCATTCATTCATTTAGATGGTGCCCATCTTTCAACGACATTAAAGATATCGAGATGCACACATCGACCAGGAAGGGTCCAAAGGCGATTAGGGCAGAAAACCCCACTAGTCCTCTCATTTCTAAAAATCTGGGTGAAATTCAGTCACCTGTCGGTTGGCTGGCAGTTTGCCGCTGAGGGGTCGGCAGTTAGCCGCTGGCTGACCGCGAGGTTGACCGCGATTTCCTGACGGATACAGAATTCTGGAATTGTAACCGACTCTATTCCGTCAACTGTCGGTCACTGGTCGGCTAGCTGACAGGTGATTGCTAGCTGACCGCCCCTTCAGAGTAGGAAAAACAGCTCTCTGGAATTGTGACCGAACCTAGGTCGGTTAGCAGCTGGTCACTAGTTGGCTAGCCGCCAAGTGACCGCCAGCTGACCGCCCAGCTACAGGAAATACCCATCCGATTCAGATTCAAGTTCTTTCTTCTCCAAATCAGATCTCCATCCAACACCACTCTTCCCTGCAATGAACTAAGCGTACATGCTCCTCCATCTCATCATTCAACACTTTAAATATAACCAGCAAAACCTCCTTCATTCACATCCTCATTTGCAAAAATCCATGCATAAAATTTCCAATTTAAATGAAACAATTATCAAAACATAATTCATTGAAATGAGCCCAAAACACATGAACATTAAAACATATGTTTAGTAAACTAAACTCCTAAACAAAAAAAGATTAAACATGGTAAATTCAGAAAAACCCCTAAAGAAGCCATAAGAAATACTGGTTGTCCGGTTACTCGATTGGTCATGAGACAAAGACCAAAATTGTTGTCACTATAAGGCAAAGGAGGCCCCAAAGACTTGATTCTTCTTCCAGGAAAGAAACTGCCATTTGATTTTCATCCCGCGGCTTTTTTGGCAACTTCACCATTAAAGTGAAGTGAGGTGAAACTCCATTTAAGAGACATGAAAAAATGATAGGGTTGTGTCAAAAGTACAAAAACTCAAGATTTTTCCAATTTTTTGGACAAAAAAAAGTCAACATATAACATTCTAAACCTACTAAATCACTAAAAAAACCCATCTACTCTTTACACACAAAAATAAAATATTCATTATCAAATTACTAACGAAAAATAATATTACATTATGATTAGATCTTCTCATATTTTCTTCTCTCTTAATTTCAGGCTTCTCCTCGAATCACTCTTCAAATAAAGTTACCAAACAGGCGTGAATTAACGAGGTCGGTGTTTAAGTCATTTTAAGTGGTGGGATCCACAAGCCTCTCCAAACATCATATCAATTCAACAGAAATCACACTGTCCTTATCCCTCTAGAAAACAGTGCAGAATCAATCTTCCCGTGCAACACATTTGCAATAATAGTCTCATTGCTTCTTTTTTTTTTTTTTTTGTGTCGCTTGCTTGGACGAGTGGCCATGGGGACTACCTAGGATAGAACCATGCGTGGTATGGTGAGAGCAGAGTCTTATCCACACTAACATTTCTATTTTCTCATTTATTTCAGTCAATTTATATCAAGTTCTCATTGCAGGAAGGAAGCCAGGAGTCGGACCCTCCAATTTTGGATGAGAAACAGGACGCCAACCAACTGAGCTACCCTCGCTCTCAGTTTATATAAGTTCTTCATACTTTTGGTGCTCAACAAATGTCTAGATTGTGTCACCCACATGGCCCGTACTGTTTAATACTAGTTACAATGCAGAGATACTATTTAGACTCAAAATTTTATTTTATTTTTTAATCTTCTTAATGTGAAAACGTTATAGAGCTCAAGTGATAGTCAACCAGATTAGGGATGGCAATGGGGTTGATCGGGGTCGGGTTTAGGTAGACCCAACCCGACCCGATTGGTATTTCTACTATACCATACCCGTCCCGACCCGTGACGGGTTTGATGATGACCTGTAGGAAAACCTCTATCGTCATTACTACTGCACTATTGAACTCTCAGATGAACCTGAACCCGATCCATTTGGTATTTCTACTATGCGATACCCGTCCAGGCCCATGACGGGTTTGATATGACCTATAGGAAAATCTCCATCCTCATTGCTACTACACTATTGAACTCTCAGATCAAATGAAATACACTCAGTATTATATAAAGTAAAGATATACGGGGCAGGCCGGGTTGATGCACCCAAAACCCCAAACTTGTCCTTAACCCGACTCAGGTTGATGCATGAAAAACCATACCCGATATGAACCTTATCAACACACTACCAAACCCTCCCCTAATAGAAACGGGTCGGGGCGGGTTTCAACTTAAACCCAACCCATTGCCATCCTAAAACCAAATAACATGGTCGGAAGGCGCAAGGAACACCCGTTCTTGTTACGCGAGTTTCTTTAAAGGGGGTTTGTGCAAGTGCGGTTTCCGTGGAAGGGGATGCTGATCAGGCGACCGAAAACTTATTTAGTGCAGCGAAGAAAACGTAGGGAAATTCCCTATTTTACGCTATTTTTCATCGCCGGATAGGATACAGTGATCTTATCCAACCTGTGGGACACCCAGAGTCGCGGAAGAGGAAACCCGGGTTTTAAGGGATCTTATCAACTCAAATTTGATAATCATTAAGTGTTTTTCTTCTTTTATTTTGTTTACCCAGCGAAGGGGAGACAACGCCCACTGAAATAAAGAGATATTGCCTGCTTACGCAAGGAAAGGAGCCATGCACTATCAAGGATCTCACCCTAGGCAGTTTAGTGAGAGAAACTAGGGGCTCGTTTGGCTTCATTCTCGTGATGTACCTAATTTTGTGCTAAGACCAGGTTGTGTGAAGACCTTAGTACTCGAAACCGCCCCTCAGCCTTCTCGATTCTGTTGTTGTAGGCAAACTCGCAGAGTGGCAAGGAATCCTCCCAATTCTCCTTGTAGTCTAGGACGCAAGCTCGCAACATATCCTCCAAAGTCTGGTTGGTGCGTTCTGTCTGTCCGTCTGTCTAAGGATGGTAGGTTGTGCTAAAGCTCAACTTGGTAACCAAGGCCTGCTGTAGACTCTCTCAGAAGTGAGAAGTGAACCGCGGGTCTCTGTCTGAAACAATCGAAGCTGGAACTCCGTGCAAAGAGTCGATCCTGTCCACATATAGCTTAGCAAGGACGTCGAGTCATACTCTTATCGACACTGGTAAGAAATGAACTGACTTGGTCAATCGATCCACGATCACCCAAATGCCATCACTGCGTCTCTTGGCAGGTGGAAGTCCTGTAATAAAATCCATGGTAATGTGCTCCCACTTCCACTGAGGTATCTCGAGCTGATGAAGTAGCCTTGGTGGCTTTTGATGTTCTGCATTGATCTGCTGACACATCAAACATCTGAAAACATAGCCTGCAATCTCTTTCTTCATTTTGTTCCACCAGTAGTAGCTCCTCAGGTTCCTGTACATCTTGGTGCCGCCTGGGTGGATTGAATATCTGCTGTGATGTGCATCTGCTAAGATCTCGTCCGTCAGCTCTTGAATATCTGGTACACATAACCTATCCTGATAGTAGAACACTACACCAATCAATTTGAACTCGGGCCTCTGGTCAATCTGTTCGATCACTTTGATAAGCTTGGGATTGCTGCGTTGACTGTCCTTGACCTCTCCAAGCAACTCTGGTTCCCATGCGGACATGGTAGTAAGCATAACTCTGTCGCTGAGCGACTGAAACTGGACATCCAAGACACTGAAGACATCAGTCCACACACCTTCTGCTGCTAAGAAATTGACTAGGGCTGTCTTCCTGCTCAAAGCATCTGCCACGACATTTGCCTTACCGGATGGTATTTGATAGGGAAGTCGTAATCCTTGATGTACTCCATCCAACGCCTCTGACGATTGTTGAGATCATGCTGAGTGAACAGGTACTGCAAGCTGCGATGATCTGAATGAACTTCGAACTTCTCTCCGTAGAGGTAGTGCCGCCACATCTTCGATGCAAACACAACTGCTGCAAGCTCTAAGTCGTGAGTAGCATACTTCTTCTCGTGTTCCTTCAGCTGGCGTGATCCGTAGGCGGTGACTTTCCCCTCTTGCATCAAAACACGACCAAGACCGGTCCCTGAAGCATCGGTGAAGACAACGAAGCCGCCTGTGCCAGAAGGTAAAGATAAGATCGGTGCTGTTGTCAGTCTCTCTTTCAGCTCTTGGAAACTGTCGTCACAAGCATCTGTCAAGAGAATGGGAATGCGACAGTTAAAGTCCAACACTTAGGACGACACTTGTGTGGGGAGATTTCCAGAACTCCAGGATTACGCTAATCACAACCATCAGATGAGACTAAGCATTCTCACGTGCCATCCGCGTGCCGCCCACGAGGCACCAGACTCACCTCGGCTACCAGGACAGGGGCCCCGGCCGAAGTCAAGCAGGTCCGGGCCGCTAGCGCCGAGCCCGGCTTCCCCAGGTGCCCACCTCGGCTGAAAGCTCCACCTCGGGTGAAGGAGCCGAAGCAGGAAAGAATCTCCGCTCGCGCCCTTCGCCCCCCACGTCATCACACACGTGGAGGTACAGGGGCGCAAGCCAGTGAGACAGATACGACATCCAGCCGTCCACAATCTTCACCAGATCCCTGACAGTGCAGAATCCAGCGGCTGAAGCCAAATCAGGGCAAGGCCCGAGCGCGGATCCGATGGTACCCCTACCGCCAAAGGCGTCCAACACAATCTGGCCCAACAAGACGCACATTTAATGCGATGTGGGCTGATCCGACCGGCATTAAATGCAAAGTGGGCTGGATTGGACCGCATTAATTACTTTGTGGGCTGATCATGAATCCAGTCGAGTCATGGGACCCGCGCCAAGATATCATCCAAAGATACGACCCAAGCCTCTATAAATAGAGCCTCATTCCACAAGCAAGGTACGCACAATCCAAACCTAAGAGTCGTTACTCCGCCTCTCTTCTTCCTCTCCTTCCTTTGTTCCAGTTCATTCACTGACTTTGGCATCGGAGAGCCTTGCGCCGCCCAGGCTAGGGTCCTCTGACCGTTTGCTCTTTCCTTTCAGGCTTTCGGGCGGAACCTAATCTTCATCACCTTGGATAAGTCCTCTAAGGCACCCCAGTTATTGTGGGTCATTATTTTCTGCACCTACAATTGGCGCCGTCTGTGGGGAAGTAATATCCCAACCTTCCCAACCTCCTTAATCTCCCAGAAATCATGCCTCCGAAAGCTAGGAAGGGCGGAGAATCCTCGAGAGCAGCGCTCGAGCAGCCCGCACCGTCGACGGACGTCCCTCCTCAAGGGCGGTCCCGAACGGTGCATGGCACATCTGCAGGCGAGGGCCGCTTAGGCTCGCAGCTCTACGTCGAGGTCCCCCTCCAAGAGGGACTCGAGGCCTCGCTCTCAGCAGACGAAGTCACGCCACCCCGACGCGACGAGCGTCGGCATGAGCGTACTCACAAAGATAAAGCCGTGGCCGTAGAAGAGACGCGCCGCGTTTAACCTCTTGCCGCTGGAGGAGATGTCGCAGCTCAAAATGCTCTCCTCCAGAAGCAGGAGCGGTTAATCCGTGAGCTCCAGCAGCAACTGAGAGCAGCGCAAACTGCCTCGTTGAGGCAGGTCTCTAATCCTCAGGGAAAGAAGAGGGACGCCCCGAGCAGGGCAACCCAGCCTCCTCGTGAGGATCTGAGAAACCATCTGGACCACAAGCGAAGCCAGATCCATGATGAAGGCTCAAGCAACAGCCGAAGTCATCATAGCCGCGATGGCCGAACCCATAGCCATCACAGCCCGAACCACTCCAAGCGAAGGCCAAGAGCGCGGACACCAGAAAAGGACGACGAGCAGGAGCGATTCGACAAACGCGTCAGGTTGTCTCTTCAGCACAACCTGGACGTGCGGGACCAGAAACAAATCTGTGGCCATACCGACCTGGGGGCCTCGCCCTTCACGCGAGACATCGAGCGCACCCCTTTGCCCAAAAAGTTCTCTGTCCCGCGGTTCGTCCCCTACGACAGACTGTCCGATCCATCCGCTCACCTCCGACATGTCTCCTAGAAGATGTCCATCTGGGGAAACGAGGGCCACCTCAACCGCAAAATCTTCTCCTCCAGTTTGGGTGACCTCCCTCTGAAGTGGTTCTGCGCCCTCCCAGAGAAGTCAGTTTCGAGTTGGAATGAGCTCCAGCTCTCCTTCTTAAAGAAGTTCCAAGCTTACAGCGCCGTCCCCAAGACAGAGGGGGACCTTCTCGCCCTGAGAATGAAGTAGGGCGAGAGCCTCGCCAAGTTCGCCCGACGATTCTGGGCGGTTTACAGCCAGGTCGAAGGCACTAGGGAGGAAATAGCAATCTTTGCCTTCCAACATGCCCTGATCCCCGGCTACGACCTCCGGAAGGATTTGGTCGGAGACACCCCAGAATCCATGCCGGCGTTAATGTCCCGGATAAAGCGCTTTGTCGCCCGGGAGGAAGATGAAATCCAGGCCCGGGAAGAGGACGAAAGACCGGAGCCCGAGCAGAAGAGCAGCCAGCCTCGGCAGAGAGGCGGGAAGCCCTTCCAGAAGCATGAGCACAAGCAGGCCTGGGTCGCCAATTCGGCGAAGCCTACGTCTTCCAGATCTGGGGGCACCTGGAGTTCAAGACCTCCCACCAACGCCAGTCGGGACGTCAATGTCGTCTTCAAGGAGCCGATATACCAAATCTTGAACAAAATAAAGACCAAGCCGTTCTTCAAGTGGCCTCCGCCCTTGAGGAATGAGCCCACCTCCGGCAGCCGAAGCAAGCTCTACTGCTCCTACCACAAAGGTAACGGGCACAAGACCGAGGAGTGCAAGTCTCTGAAGTGGTACCTGGAGAGGCTAGCCGGCGAAGGCCACATTCCAGAGTTCGTCAAGGCAGAAGATACCGGCGGCAGCGAAGGCCGAGTTCACCAGAGCGCAGCTCGGGATCCAGACAGCGAGGATTCCGAAAAAATCATTAACGTGATCCACCTGGCATCCTCAGCTCCCTCTCCCTCGTCTCGCGGAGGCTCGCAGGCCCGTGCCGAGGCCAGGCGGGCATCGCACGGGAAGGAGGTGATGAAAGCCGAGCTCGGACCGGCATCCAAAAGAGCTCACCGCGACCGCCCTGCGATCTCATTCTCAGACAAAGATCTAGAGGGAATCCAGCTTCCCCACAACGACCCCCTGCTCTTTACAATGAAGCTAAGGGACTTTACCGTGAAGAGGATCCTCGTCGACTCCGGCAGCTCTTCCGAGGTCCTCTACTACGAGTGCTTCAAAAAAATGAACCTCTCGGAAGCAGACCTCACCGAAGTCCGCGCGCCCTTGCTAGGGTTATTTGACAGGCCAGTCTATCCCAAGGGCAGGATCACCCTGGAAACCAGAGTCGGCGGAGCCTCCGTGTTGGCTGACTTCCTTGTCGTGGACGCCCCTTCTCCCTACAACGTCATCTTGGGCAGAACGTGGCTCCACAAATTGGAAGCAGTCCCCTCTTCCCTCCACCAGAAGCTGAAGTTCGTCCTCGAAAACAAGGAGGGCAAGATGGAAGTGGTCACAGTGGAGGGAGATCAGCAGCAAGCTAGGCAGTGCATGCTGGCCGCAGTCCCAGCAGAGAAAGGGCCAGAGCGCGTCAACCTCGCCGAGTTCGAGAAAGGGCTAGATGAAATCGGCCGCGATCCCGAGAAGAATAGTATTGAGGATCTGGCCGAAATCAGGCTCGACTCGGCGGACCCAGACAGGTTCTTCCTGATTGGCACCCAGCTGCCAGACGAAGAGAGAGCCGAACTCTCAAGGTTCCTGTTGCAGAACGTCGATGTCTTCGCTTAGAGCCCGAGCGAAATGCCTGGGGTCGACCCCGAGGTCATGTGCCATAAGCTAAATGTGGACTCCAGCCACAAGCAAGTAGTGCAAAGGGCCTGAAGGACGGGGCTGCAGCAGACAGACGCGGTCGTCGAAGAGGTCGACAAACTGCTGAAAGCAGGAGCCATCCGGGAAGTCCAGTACCCGGTCTGGCTGGCTAATACGGTGGTGGTTAAAAAGAAAACTGGTAAATGGAGGGTGTGCGTGGACTTCACAGACTTGAACAGGGCCTGCCCTAAAGATAGTTTCCCCCTTCCAAAGATTGATCAAATGATCGACGCCACCGCTGGCCATGACCGAATGAGCTTCCTCGACGCCTACAGAGGCTACCACCAGATTCCACTACACGAGCCTGACGAGGAGAAAACGTCATTCATAACCCCCCGCAGCACTTATTGCTACAAGGTGATGCCCTTCGGGCTAAAGAACGCGGGGGCAACGTATCAGCGCCTCGTGACAAAGATGTTCCATGCTCAGCTCGGCCGAACGGTGGAAGTATACATTGACGACATGGTCGTAAAATCAGTGCACTCCAGCGACCACCTGGCGGATCTCGGCCAAGTCTTCGGCATCCTTCGCGCGTTCAAGCTCAAGCTAAACGCTTCCAAGTGCGCCTTCGGCGTGGCCTCTGGTAAGTTCCTCGGCAGCTTGGTAACGCGGAGGGGGGTAGAAGCCAATCCAGACCAGATCACCGCGATCCAGGGCATCCTAAGCCCCTCTACCACCAAAGAAGTCCAGAAGCTCACAGGAATGGCTGCGGCACTCAATCGCTTCATTAGCCGGTCATCAGATAAGTGCAGGCCTTTCTTTCCGTTTCTAAGGAAAAATTTAAAATTTTAGTGGACTCCTGAGTGCGACCAGGCATTGGCCGCGCTCAAAACCTATTTGTCGTCACCACCCTTACTCTCCACCCCAACTCGGGGGGAGGTTTTGTATTTATATCTTGCGGTCTCGGATCACGCAGTGAGCTCCGTCCTCATCAGGGAGGACGAGGGAATTCATAAACCAATTTATTACACGAGCAAGACCCTGCTCGATGCCGAGACCAGGTACCTTCTATTGGAGAAGCTCGCGTTGGCTCTCGTTAGTGCCTCTCGCAAGCTCTCCCATTACTTTCAGTCCCACTCCATTGTGGTGATCACGGAGCATCCACTCCGTTCTATATTCCAGAAGGCTGACTTTTCAGGGCGAATATCGAAGTGGGCGGTTGAACTGGGGCAGTATGATATACAGTACCGTCCCCGAACTGCGATCAAAGCCCAGATCCTGGCAGACTTCATCGTCGAATTCGTCTCGCCCAACTTGGCTCCGACCTAGCTCGGCACGGAACTAGGGGGCATAGGGCAGGAGCCCGAAGTGACCGAGGTCGAACAGTCTCCCGCCTCGGCATGGAAGATCTTTGTTGACGGATCGTCCACTTCCAAGAGAACTGGCGCCGGCATAGTCCTCCAATCACCAGAGGGTCTGGTCATAGAGCAGGCTTTCACCTTGGACTTCAAAGCAACAAACAATGAGGCAGAGTATGAAGCATTGATAGCAGGGTTGAACAGCGCCCAAATCCTTGGAGCCCAGCACCTGATGATCTTCAGCGATTCACAACTGGTAACTAGCCAGCTCGCTAGAGACTACCAGGCCAGGGACGACAGGATGGCGGCCTACTTAGCCCTTGCGAAAAAACTGCTGTCTCATTTCCAGAAAGCCGAGGTCAGACGGATATCCCGAGATACCAACACGCACGCTGACGCGCTTGCCAGCCTGGCCTCCGCTGTCGATCAGGAAAGAAAAGGACCGTCGAGGTTGGGTCGATATCAAGATCAAGCCTAGAGCTCCACTCATCTCGGCTGATCCTCTGTGCTGATCTCGGCCCGAGCTGGATGGACCCAATCACCGCTTACTTAAAGGACGATCAGCTCCCCGAGGACAAGACTGAAGCCCACCGAATCAGACTCAAGGCAGCTCGATTCTGGCTCTCTCCCGAAGGCAAACTCTACAGGAAATCCTTCATAGGTCCATACCTCCAATGCGTCCACCCGAGCAAGGTGGACAACTTCCTGTATGAGATCCACGAAGGAATCTGTGGTAGTCACATAGGAGGTCGATCGCTGGCCTACAGGGCTATAAGCCAGGGTTATTGGTGGCCCTACATGCAGAAGGACGCACCGGTGTACGCCAGGAAATGCGAGAAGTGCCAGAAGTTCTCCCACTCTCTTCACCAGCCAGCACAGGATCTGAGTCCCCTCTCTAGTCCATGGCCCTTCGCTCAATGGGGCCTGGACATTGTGGGGCCTCTCCACCGAGCTCCAGGGAACAAGAGATGGCTGATAGTCGCCACGGATTACTTCACAAAATGGATAGAAGCGGAGCCGTTGTCCTCCATCACGGACAGGGATTCCAGGAACTTCATTTGGAAAAACATCCTAACGAGGTTCGGCATCCCCAGGACCCTGATTTCGGACAACGGGACTCAGTTCGACTCCAAGTCCTTCAAAGACTTCTGCCAAGAGCACGGCATCAGAAACCGTTACTCTACTCCGGCGTATCCACAGTGCAATGGCCAGGCCGAAATCTCTAACAAAGTGATCCTGGATGGCCTGAAAAAGCGACTGGACAAGGCAAAGGGAAGATGGGTAGAGGAGCTTTCGAGCGTGCTATGGGCATACAGAACGACTCCAAGACGTTCCACCTCGGCGACACCTTTCTCTCTGGCCTATGGGATGGAGGCGGTCATTCCTTTAGAAATCGGCCTGCCCACCCTGAGGACAGAGCTGGTCGACCAAGGCCGAAATGAGGCGAACCTGGCAATGGAGCTGGAGCTGGCAGACGAGTGCCGAGAAGCAGCAACCCTGCGACTAACCGACTATCAGCAGCGGCTGGCCCGGGCATACAATCAAAATGTCAAAGAAAGAAGCTTCTCCGTGGGAGAGCTGGTTCTAAAAAAGACCCTGGCAGCTGATAAAGAACCAAACAAAGGGAAGCTGGCCCCGAACTGGCACAGCCCGTTCAGGGTAGTCTCACTGGCGGGAAGATCAGCCTACAAGCTCGAGGACTTAGAGGGCAAGCCACTGCCGAGGCCATGGAATGCATCCCACCTAAAGAAGTTCTATTTCTAAAGATGTAATGAGTCTCAGAATCAATGAAAGCAGCTTTTGCCCTGTCATCAATTTGTCATCTCTCTTTGACTGACTCCGGCAGCTCTGGGTCTACCGCCCTAGAAAAGGCTTTGAGTTCAAACACTCAGTCGTTTCCTAAAGTTCTGGGTCTACCGCCCTGGAAAAGGCTTCGAGTTCGGACACTCAGTCGTTTCCTAAAGTTCTGGGTCTACCGCCCTGGAAAAGGCTTCGAGTTCGGACACTCAGTCGTTTCCTAAAGCCCTGGGTCTACCGCCCTGGAAAAGGCTTCGAGTTCAGACACTCAGTCGTTTCCTAAAGTTCCGGGTTTATACACCCCTCGAGACCGTTGCCGAACTCATGCTCACACAGCCGAGACCAACGGGATTCTGGGTGCACCTCGGCGCAAGGCAGTTCGTCTCGGCCAATGCTAGCCCATTTCGGCCAAGGTCAGTTTTTAAGAAGGAAAGAGCAATGCAAGCACTGAAGCGCAAAAAAGCAGCACAAAAGTACAAGTGTTACAAAACAGTGCAAAGAAAGTAGAAAAGAATACAAAAACACTGTACACAGATTGAGTGATCACAAAACTCGTCCTTTTTATTCACTGTAATTACTTCATTACAAGAGTTACAGAAAAGAAAACAAAGTACAGAAAGGAGGCTCGCAGTCCTCTAAAAGCAGAAAAAGAAATAAAGTCTAGGAGGCTCTGATCTTCACCGACTCTTCAGGCTGCAAGCTCGAAGACTCCGGTCCGCTGTTTGGAGGCTTTGGGGGACTCTGAATTCCACCGAGCTCTACAATACGCTTTGGTTGGTCAGACCAAAGCATTCAAGAGCCCCTCCAGTTCGGAGGCCCTGGACCTCGCTGAGCTCTTCAACACCCTCCGGTCAGTGAGACCAAAATTTGAAGAGCCCCTCGGTTCAGCGGTGCCTCGATCCTACCCTCCGCTCGACGGTCAAGGGGTGCGTTCCGACGCAGGACCCTGCAGGACCGCCAGACGCGGAGGGCGCCACCAACCCGTAGTTGCAGAAGACTCCCTTGCAACCGTACCAGGGAGGGTTGGCTGTGGACCCGCGTTCAGAGAGCGCGTGGTCCACGAGGAACGCTTTCAGAGAGCGCGCAGACCACGACGGGCTTCCCCCCTCGGAGAGAGCCGTCCTCAGGCGCAGGGGTTCCCCCCGGATCGAGTGTTTCTAAAGCTTTACCGGACATGGCTCCTACGTCTATGTGAATTAAGCTATCCTAATTTCTTTTCTTTTCCTCTCCCATGGCGAGCCTACCACTTCTACTTATAGGAGGAAGAAAGGCCCGGTCTCCCAGGGAAGTTATGAGGCGAAGGCTCCCATGCGTTATGCGGGAAGCACGTCTTCTTGTTTGATGACCAGCGATCCCTATGGCGCCACGTGGAGCCGTTCACCCGTTTCCCTCATCGACCGTATCGCCATGCTTACTGCTATTTATGGTCTCCAGAATACGGAGAATCGGCACAAATAGCTGTGAAGACCGTTCGACTCTTTCTAACTCGAGGGTCGCGCATCACATTAAAGGCATTCAATACCACACCCAGAAACGAAGGAGAAACAAAAGTAAAGGAGCTCTGTTCTCATTAAAAGCAAAAGATATTACAGGGCTGAAAGCAGTACATATACAAGGCCAAAAGCAAGAAGAGGCGAGACTACTGTGGCTTCGGCGACCGCGGCTTCGGCGACTCCACCAGGTCGATCACCGTATCTGATGGACCAGTGGCATCGGCCACGACCGTAACCTCGCTTGGAGTGTTGCCGGCAGTGGATGCTTTGGCCAGTACCTCACCAGAAGCGGGGGCGGAAGAGGCCTCGCCTTGAGGCATGGCCGAAGCATCGCTGGCGATCGGGGCGTCGCTCGGGGCCGGGGCAGCTGGGGCAGCATCCGATGCAGGAGCAGCTGGGGCAGCATCGCTGGCGACCGGGGTGGAGCTCGGCTCAGGAACTGGGTCCGAGTACTTCGGCAGATTTCGATAGACCGGGTGGTCCTTGGGAACCCCCGCGCGCCTCAGCGCGGCCAAGCACCCTTCCTCGAACAAGATGGAGGTAACTTCCTCTAACTGCCTCTCGTACTCTTCGGTGGCCTGGTCCACCCCCCTCTGGAAAGAAGACTGCGCCTCAGACAGCAAGGAAGCTTTCTCTTTCTTCAGCTCGGCATTCCCCGACTTAAGCTTCTCTATTTCGGCGCGCCCAGCCAGCACTTCACCACGCAGCTTCGTCGCCTCAGCCACCGATTCAGACCTCGACCTGGCTAGTTCAGACTCAAGCTCGGCGACCCTCTTGGTCTTCGCCCAAATGTCACCCTTCAGTTGGTGAGCCTGCGATGTGAGGTCCTCCAGCCGGGTGGCCGCCTTGGCGCTGCCCTTCCTCAGCCCTTCCAGTTCTTTCTTTAACTTCTCTCCCTCAGACTCCAGCTGGGCAATCTTTGTGACATTGCGGTCACTCCTCTCCATCACAGTCAGGAGCCTTTGCACGTTCTACAAAAAGAGAAAGTACGTCAAACAAGAGCAGCCAAGCTGAGGCACTTGAAGAAAAGCATTGAAGATACTCACCAGAAGATTGGCCTGGATCGACGAGACCATCAGGCTCTCGTCGTCGTACCTCCCGTGTAATTCCATGTCTCGCGGCAAGGCACAGGCTTTTGCGAGGGCTCCAATGACGTTGGCGTTCCCCATCAGCCGGTCCTCGACGTTCAGAGGCTTCCCAGGTTGAGTCTCCATCCTGGGTCTCCATGCCGCAGGGGCAACTCGAGGTCTGGAGCCCGGTACGGATCCTTGCCCCACCGAGATGGTGAGCTCGCGTGCCGCCCCGCTGGCCGGCGCACTTTTCTCAGACGGAGCCTTGACTCCGGGGGCCCGCGCAGGAGTTTTACCCTTCGGAGGCTGTTCAGCCCTCGAGTCCTTCTCCCCCACCTTGGACTTCTTCCGGGGCGGGGACCCCTCCCTCGGGCGATCCGGCGAGCGTCGCCGCACTCCCTCGCTCGGAGCAGGGGCAGGAGCAGAAGTGGCGCCAACACCCCCCGAGCCCGAAGGCGCGCGGGTGCTGGCGGACGATGGTGTCGCAGAGGAGGAAGACCTCTGCCTGAACTTTGCCGCCAGATCCTTGACACCGGGTGCCCTTGAACCTCCCTCCATTCCTTCTTCCCAGCCGGACGAATAGGCGTCCACTACCTCCGTCAGATTCGGCGGTTCCGACCTAGAGGTGGATGCCTCAGCGCCGGACGTAGCTCGGCTCGCGGTGGGGTCGTCCAAAGGGATCCCGGCAGGCACGGCAACGGTAACGGCAGGATGATCAGGTTGCACCTCGTCCTCCGGGGCCGCTCCGATTCTCCTATAGTGGCCGTGGTACCTCGGCGTGTACCCTAGCAGTTTCCAGGCCGATTTGGTCTCGTGCCCCTTGTATCTTTCGACCTTGTTGATGTCGTCAACGTTCCTCGTCCAGCCTTCGCTCGCAGCCCGGCGTCGCCTCGCACCAAGTTCTGCACCACAAACAGTAAGAGTGTCAGCTCGGCATTGTCAAAATCAAGCAGAACAAAAGGAGAAAAGAAGCAGTGTTTACTTGGGACAATCCCGGGGCGACGAGGGACCATCAGCCTCCTGCTCTCGCCGGCGCCGAATTCCCAGTCCCCCGACACACAGAAGAGATCTTCCTCGGCGTTCTTACTAGAATCCTCCAAGGCCAGGACGAAGCCTCTTCGTTGTTGCTTCACCCAGAGATAGTACTTTCCTTCCCCAGCCTTGCAGATATCATAGGCGCCCTCGATGTCATGGACACCCAGGTTGGTCCCCAAGATCTCGTTCAGCTTCGCCGTGCCCATGATGACTTTGTAGCCATTGGGCATCAGCTGGCATGGGGTAATACACCAGGCGCTAAGGCAAGCCCTAAGCAGGGGGTACAGAGGGAATCTGACCCCGCCCTCGATCACAGAGATTAGAGGGAACGGCATCCAGCCGCCGGAAAAGCGACGCGCGGCATAGTCAACGGGATCCGCCGGCTTGAGGCGGACTCCCTCCGGGATACTGTAAGTGGCCCTAAACCTAGCTATGCCCTCGTCAGTATCTAACCGAAACTTAGGGGTGCCCATGTCTAAAGAGGGGAAACGGCGGAGTTAAAACCCTAGAAGTCGAGAAACCCTAAAGAAAGAACAGAAACCAGACAGAGGCACGAAGTTACTTACAGAGAAGAAAGGGCAAGTCAAGGACAGGTCCGGGCGTGTCCTACCGTCGTCCGCGCTAGACAGATCTCGAGCAGCAGAGCAGAAATCGAAGGTGAAGGCGAAGGCAAAAAGAAATCAGAAACAAGAAAGAAAGAAGACGACCCTATTTATGGAAAGGGAACCCTCGTTGAGCGCCACTTTCGAATTCGAAGGGACGGATTTCGCAATCCGCGCCCGTTCCATCAATGAGACAACGCAATCAGTAGAGGAGCTGCGCGTGTAGCCGTCGGCTCGCTTCTCAGAGCGGGCAGGACAGAGCATTTATTGCTTCAGAAAAGTTGAAGCGACATCAGGCAATGATCGCCGCATCCCCAGACAGATTTTCTAGCTTTCGACCACTAAAGGCTAGGACGCTTAAGAGGTCAAAAGCTAGGGGGCAATTGTGTGGGGAGATTTCCAGAACTCCAGGATTACGCTAATCACAACCATCAGATGAGACTAAGCATTCTCACGTGCCATCCGCGTGCCGCCCACGAGGCACCAGACTCACCTCGGCTACCAGGACAGGGGCCCCGGCCGAAGTCAAGCAGGTCCGGGCCGCTAGCGCCGAGCCCGGCTTCCCCAGGTGCCCACCTCGGCTGAAAGCTCCACCTCGGGCGAAGGAGCCGAAGCAGGAAAGAATCTCCGCTCGCGCCCTTCGCCCCCCACGTCATCACACACGTGGAGGTACAGGGGCGCAAGCCAGTGAGACAGATACGACATCCAGCCGTCCACAATCTTCACCAGATTCCTGACAGGGTGGCATCCAGCGGCTGAAGCCAAATCAGGGCAAGGCCCGAGGTTGGATCCGATGGTACCCCTACCGCCAAAGGCATCCAACACAATCTGGTCCAACAAGACGCACATTTAATGCGATGTGGGCTGATCCGACCGGCATTAAATGCAAAGCGGGCTGGATTGGACCGCATTAATTACTTTGTGGGCTGATCATGACTTCCAGTCGAGTCATGGGACCCGCGCCAAGATATCATCCAAAGATACGACCCAAGCCTCTATAAATAGAGCCTCATTCCACAAGCAAGGTACGCACAATCCAAACCTAAGAGTCGTTACTCTGCCTCTCTTCTTCCTCTCCTTCCTTTGTTCCAGTTCATTCACTGACTTTGGCATCGGAGAGCCTTGCGCCGCCCAGGCCAGGGTCCTCTGACCGTTTGCTCTTCCCTTTCAGGCTTTCGGGCGGAACCTAATCTTCATCACCTTGGATAAGTCCTCTAAGGCACCCCAGTTATTGTGGGTCATTATTTTCTGCACCTACAACACTGATCCTACCCGATCCATCGTCCTTACACGTATCCCCATACTGAAATCCTCACTACGTCCTAAAGTTTCTAATGTATTTTATTTCATAGAGACTTGCCCGCTCTGATACCATTTGTAACGCCCCACCCTACACGCATGCATGATATTGTCCGCTTTGGCCCACCGACCTCACGGTTTTGTTTATGATGGGCCTCAACCCATCAAAAGGCCTCATGCAAGGTAAGGGTGCAAGCTTTACATATAATCCCAATCACTTTCCTCTTTATAGTCGATGTGGGACTTCGGGGTGTCACATTCCACCCCCTGTAGCATGCCCACATGGAGACCCGCCCACTTGCACCAGATCACGTAGGGGACCCACACTCGAACTAGTCGAGAGTTAGCTCTGATATTAGATCCACAATCTTTTTTCTTAGTGTGATAGGTCCTTTTTTCAAATTTGAAGACTTAAAATGTCCAATTTACCCTTTCTTCAAAATCACATCCCACGATTAGTGGGATATCCCATTAATAATGGCCAACTAACATTTAATTGCCCACGATTAATGGAATCCCCAGATTTTTCAAATAAATTCTAAAAACACACATATAAATTTTAAATAACGAAAATAAATTTTAAAAAATGAAATAAATTTAAAAAATGCAATAAATTTAAAAAAAAAGGAATATATAATCAAATAATGCAAATAAATTTAAAAGATGCAAATAAGTTTCAAAATATCCAAATAAATTTCAAAAGACTCAAACAAATCTCAAAAGATCCAAAGAAAATTTCAAAAAATGCAAATACATTTAAAATAATGAAAATAAATTTTTAAAAAATGCAATAATTTTAAAAAACACAATAAATTTGAAAAGATGCAAATAAATTTCAAAAGACGCAAATAAATTTAAAAAACTATATAGATTTCAAAAAACGTAAATAAATTTGCTAAAAAACTCAGATAAATTTTGAAAAAAACTCAGATAAATTTACCAAAATAGAAAGAAATATGACAGAAAACAGATAAATTTGAACACCACTTAGATAAATTTGACAAAAACTCAAATAAATTTGAACAAAACTCAAATAAATTTACCAAAAATACGAAGAAATATGACATAAAACAGGTAAATTTGAACAACACTCAGATAAATTTGACAAAAAATCAGATAAATTTGAATAAAACTTAGATAAATTTCATAACTCATATAGATCTATAAAAAATGATATAACAACCCTGTTGCCTTCTTGACGTGACGGTGACGTCAGCGGTTGCTGGAGTGGGCTTCCCGCTTCACGAGGCAGGAGGAACTGACCCAAGCTGACCTGATATGGTCTGGATTGTAGGCCGGGCTTCACGGGTCAGGCAGAACTGACCCAAACCAAAATTGGAACCGAACCCAAATACTGTCTTCTCCTTCAATCGTTATGTTCTCCAACAGAACCAAGACAGACGTTGCGAGAGTCTTCTTCCTCCCCAGTGATCACGGCAGGAGCGGGACGGCGGCGGAAGACTCCGGTGACACGCAGTTGATTGACACTTAAATGTGCAACTTTTAACCGCAAGACTACGGTGTCGTCAAGTATAAATGACTCAAGAGTCCGGATTATCGATCCCACGGAGAGAGGATGGAACAAGCAATGAATCCAATTAAAGGAGAATTGAACTAAGATATAGCCAATTGATGGACCGCGCTCCTGCTCGGTTCTACCGAGGTCGGCGGACGTGGGAGTCCGTCGGGTCCGACCCTTTCGTAACCGGGGGGCAGGGGCGTGCATCAACATTTCTTTTTTTTTGTGGGTGTGCCAGATTTTCTATTTTTACTTGGAATTGCAAGTGGTGATCCGGAGATCAACCTTCGCAAGTAAAAAGGAAATCAACTTCTTTCAAGTTTTCCATTGCACATATATTTAAGAAAAGAGACATTTTTCTTAGTTTGCCGTGAAAGGCGATTTCTTTGGCATTTATAGCCGATTTTGGCGTTTATAGCCGATTTTTGGCGTTTATAGCCGATTTTGGCGTTTATAGCCGATTTACAACCCTTATCAATAATGAAAGACAAGAATTGTGATTTTTGTCTCTTTTGAAAAAATACAAACTACAATGAAAAGCAAGAAAAGGAGGATCTAACTTCTCAGGAGATTGTGGGGGACTCGTTTAGATTGACGGTCGCAAGCCATATGTGGGCTTCGCCATCATCCATGCAGATGAGAACAGAGGATGCTATTTGATTCGCTTGGCTTGGCTATAACCTCAGGTTTTTAGAAGACAAAGACCAAAGGAAGGTCCTATGTCCAATAAAAAACCGAGTAGACGGGCTGAAAAGCCATATCTAAGCCATTGGAGGCAGGAGGAGAAGGCAAGGACCTTGGGGGGGGGGGTACCCCCCAAGGGACTTTTGTCACCTTGTTGCGGTGGCCGGTGTAGAACTTCCGCAGAGTTTTCTCTCTTTTTCTTTCTCTGGATTTCTGACTGCTGTCTGCTGATGTTTGTTGTCTGTGTTGTTCTTCTTGGAGAGCCCTCCTATTTATAGGCTTTTAGGTAGCCTTTTAGGTGGGTTTATGGGCTTTTATTGTCATTAAGCCGCATAATGGGAGGAGTTACAAAAATTGAATTGTTTATTTTGTAACTCCTTTTTCTTGGCTTCTGATTGGCCGGAGGAGATTGAGGGCATTTAATCGCCTTTAATCGCCATGATGGGAGGAGTTTCATGGGTTAAATGCCATGAATCTCTTGACTTGTAACTCCCGAATGCTTGCTTCTGATTGGGCCGTCCAAAGAAATGGATTAATGACTGTAATAAAGTTAGTCAATTAATCGCATTAAGTGGTCGCCGAGCAGCTGAAGAGTCGCGGGCCGTGCCACGTCTTTTGAGATTCTTCTGTTGATGATCATCGATGGATCTTCATGTAGATCGACATCAGATGATCATGTAATTTCAGGTGTTTGTTGCCAACAGCGGGTCGGTGCCAATCTGTCCTGTCGATTTCTCGATCGGTCGGGTGGAAAGCACACTTTTTTTGGTTGACCGGGTGGTGATCAATACTGTCTTTGATACTCTTGATGATTTACCCGTGTTTTGGACGGATGTCAGAGGACTTGGTGTCTCAAAAGCATGAATTTTGGAAAGTACCAGGGGCTGGGCTCCTCGAATCGCGAAAAAATGGCGAAAACCGGGGTTTCCGGGGCTTTCCCGGCGACCCCGGGGTCCAAGGTCGCCGGCGAACCTGGCCCAGGGTCGCAGGGGTCTGCGACCCTGGGGGGGTTTTCCCCCTTTCGTGTCCCGTTTTGCGTCCGTTTCTGCTTTTTTCTGATTCTTTTTTCTTCTGTACTTTTCCTTGACATTTTGACCATTTATTGGCCTGATTTCTTTGTAGGAAACCTGATGAGAGTCCTTGCATTTTATTTTGCAAAGTTTCCAATTTCCTGAGAAAGCCGAAGACTTTGTCGCGCAGAGCTGCCGATTTTCCGTCAGAAGCTGAAACTGGGTCAAACGATGTCGGAATGACCTGAAATTTGGTGTGAAGCCTCCTGAGCAATAAATAAGACCAACCATAGGCTTTTGTTTGAGTTTCGAAGCCGTTTGGGGTCCTATCACCTGCAGACTTGCTTTTTGTCGCGATGAAGATGTCGCGGTTTGATGTGTGGTCAACCGATGTCCGATTGACTTGAAATTTGACAGGGAACCTATTGGAGTTATTTTAAGATGATCCATAGGTTCTGTCTTGGAAACCATGGTCCCGGAGAGCTTTTGTCGCCGAGAGGCCTGATTTGGCTGTCGGAGAAGCGAAGTTAGGCCAAATGATTTTGAAATGGCCCGAAACTTCTTGTGTACTCCTCTTTTGGCTGTCTGGAAGAATCTTGCAGTTTTTGTTTGATTCTGACAAGATTTTATTTTGGAAGCAGCATTGCCTATTTATGGCAGGTTGCGACTTCATGTAGCTCTTTGGATCTTGAAAAGGCAAAGTGACATTTTTGGTGTCAACAAATGCCCCCTCGAGGTACAGCGGCGAGTTGCTTAACTTTTGTAGTCGATGTGCCTCGAAGAGATTTTTTGAAGGAGAGCGTGTGACTTGACCAAGAGTCTTTGAGCAATCTTTCTTTTTGGTATTTGTAGCCTTTTGAGCTTCCAGGGGAATTTTATGGTAGTGAAAGGGATCACGTACCATCTCGAGGCAAAGTTTTGAAGATGACATCAGGGATGTGGATTTGGGTTTTGACCTTGTGACCTAACAGGCTATATGTGGCAGGTTAGGGGGTCGGGTTTGGTTTTGATCGTGTGACCCAACAAGCTGTATGTGGAATGTTGGGGGATCAATTTTGGTTTTGATCTTGTGACCTAACAGGCTGTATGTGGCAAGTTAGGGGATCAAGTTTTGGTTTTTGGTTTTGGTCTTTTGACCTAACAGGCTGTATGTGGCAAGTTAGGGGACCAGGATTTGGTTTGATGGAATGTCAATTTCAAGAATTTGGCTCAATTTGGTAGATGAGGCTGGATGGCTTGATTTTTGGAAGCTCATGGGGCTTGGAATTTTCTTTTGTATGGTCCAATCAACTCAAAAGAGGCATGGAACCATTTTTGTATGCTCTTGGTAAGAGGGATTTCTCTTTGACTAAAAGCCCAAAATTTATTTCTTTTTTTTTTTTTTTTTGTGCCTAGGTGGTCAAACCTGGCTCATATGGGCTAACCCATGGGACCTTAAGCTTTTGAAATAGCTTAGATCTCATACGGTGTCATTTTTGTAAAGAATATCCAAAAATATCTCATTTGGATAGAGAATATCCAAGAATATCTTTACTTGGAGAGAATCTCTCATGATCCCTTTATTTTTGGGATAGAATATCTCAAGATATCTTTCTTTTGGGAAAGAATCCGTCATAGATTTCTTCTTGGGAGAAAATCCCTCATTGATTTCTTTTTGGGAGAGAATCCCTCAAGATATCTTTCTTTTGGGAAAGAATCTTTCTAATTTCTTTCTTTTGGTAAGGTTACTAATTAGTAACACTTACCTCTTTCTTCTTTCCTTCTTTGGTTTGCTCTCCTCTATAAAAGCAAGGAGAAGGTTGGATCTCTTGCTCTTATTACTTTCTTTTGCAATAATCTCAAGAGGGCTTCAAGACCAAGAGCTTTTCTTCTTCAAGATCTTCAAGACTTTTCTTCTTCTTCTCCATCAATGGCTTCAAGTAAGTTCTTCTTTTTCAAGAAAACTCCATTGTAGGAAAAAAAAAAGTTCTTTCTTCTTCTTTTTTTTGTTTCTTTCTTTTCTTTTCTTCTTTTTTTTTTCTTTTTCACGTGTTTGCCTCCTTTTTTTTTCACACGTTTTTTTTTTGCTTTCTTTTCTTTTTTTTTTCATGTTTTTTTTTATTGTGTGGGCCGTACGGACAGATCCGTACGGATCTGGCCGTACGGCCACGTGGCCTGTGGGCCACGGCCTGTGGGCCAGCCCGTTTTTTTTTTCTTTTCTTTTTTTTTTCTTTCCCTCCCCTTTTTTTTTGAGAGAGTTTCGTTTCTCTTTTTTTTTTTTGTTTTCTTTCTCCTCCCTCTTTTTTTTTTTTAGAGAAAGTTTCTTTTTTTTTTTTTTTTTTTTTTTTGCTCATCATGATAATGCATTTTTTTTTCGCAAATCTAGATGTTCATGCATGCCTTTAATTTGTAAATTAAATTTGTAGCATGATGTGATAGCATACCTGAAAGTTTTTGCAATTTTGGGAACTTGGAGCTCGCAGTGATGTTGAGCCCTTCCTGATTTTGCGGAGACTTTTAGGTTTCGAAAGTTTGGAGTTTCGGAGCTCGCAGCGATGTTGAGCCCATCTTCAAGCTTTCTATTTCTTTCGGGATAGTTCCTTTTCTTTGGAATTGCCCCGTCATCATGTCAAAATTTCGCCAGATTTTTTTTTTAGCGAGATTCTGTCATTTTGATGTTTGATCTTTTTCTTTTCCATCCTTTTCAGGTGGTTCCTCCAAAGCGAACAAGGGTAAAGAGCCTGCTACAAGCGTACCTCGTCGATCTTCTAGATCCTCTAATCCGGCCGTTCAGCAGGCTTTCGAGAAGGTCCAGTATGTTGAGAGAAATCTGGAAGAGTGCGACTCCCTCAACAGAGATGAGATGAGGCAGCGACTGATCACTCTCAAGGGAGAGGAATTCTATAAGATCATGGTAAGCAGTCGTCCATGGCTGATGGAAGATCAGAGCGTTTTGCCCAAGCCTACCTTCTTCTTTGGTGATGCAGTCCCTGATGACATGACATACCAGAGGAGATCTTTTCAGTTTTCCTTCACAGCAGATGGTGAGAAGAAGACTGTTACTACCCGGTCGATGTTTGATCGCACCGTCTCGATTCTGAGCCTTGCCCCCACGTGCCCTAAGAGGGAAGATCCTCCAAGCTGGGTGAGAAGGACAAATGTAATCAAGACCGGGGTTTTTGTCGGCGGTTCTCCTGGATATACGGAGAGGTCGCCTGTTGACATGGACTTGTTGATGCCATCAAGCGGCTACCAGGGCTCTGATTATCCGTCGGTCGATTTGAGACCGGTGGGCCTTGGTATTTTCAGCGGTGACGGCAGCAATTGGATCAAGCCTTTTCGACTTCGAGGTCGTTTCAATGCTGACTCCGAGTGGAAGTCGTGGACTGATCGCGTCCTGCTGATTGGTGGCGCCGTTTTGAAGGAAGCCGGGATTTTTGATGCGGTCCGCGCCTTTAGGGAGACCGTGATCTTTTCCGACGAGGCCTTCATGGCTATGCTGGAGTCATTCCTCCCACAAACCAATACCTTCGTTGTGACGAATGGTGAGATTGGTTTTTCTTTGAAGGAGTTGAGCGCCATTACCGGATTGCCCATCCTCGGCAAACTCTATGAGGAGTTTATGCCGATTGATAGCGTCCTCGAGGGGCAGTCTGAGGAGTTCAGGCTTCTATACTTTCAGCTTGTCGCCTTCTATGATTTTTTGAAGGAGAAGGGGGGTTCGAAAGTTAGATCCAGCAGTTGGAAGAGTTTTTGCTCTTCATTCCCCAACTTTTTTGATAGTAGGGAGCCTTCTGATAGCATGACCCAGGAAGCTGGAGCTCAGGATCCAAGTTCAAAGAAGATCTTGGCC
Source organism: Litsea cubeba (assembly GCA_012931725.1). Lineage (NCBI taxonomy): Eukaryota > Viridiplantae > Streptophyta > Magnoliopsida > Laurales > Lauraceae > Litsea > Litsea cubeba. Next base: position 148,173,132 of record CM022945.1, read on the forward strand.
ATGCAAGAAGAGTTGAAAGATTTCTGTGCAAGCACAAACGCCATATGTCCTGACATTACACTGCGGAGAGATCTCGCTGTTTACCTCACTTATTGGCTTGGTGAGGCTATTTTTGCTGGAGGAGATGGAACGCACATCAGGCCGCATTGTATTTTCCCGGCTTGTCAGATGGCGTTTGGAGAGCAGGTTGCTTTGGTGCCAGCTCTTTACTCCTACCTGTCTACCGAACTGCAGGCTGCTGCTTTTCTAGTTCGGCTTGGGCTTCCCATGAATAGGGTATTTTCAGCCCATATCTTTTATTCGTGGTATGTATACCACTGTCCTGGCTTCCATCGGCTGGGTGCTGCACAGGATGATGATCCTCTGATGATTCGACTGGCTAAGGGCAAAGCCGTGTCCGAATCACTTTTGTTTGCCCGTATGAGGATCCGACGGTTCAGGGACGTCGAGATGGGGCAATCTTCAGTAAAGCTTTCTCCGGAGTTGCGGAAGAAGGCTTTTGATTTTGGTGCCTCCCGAGACTCTACCAGGGCGGGGTCGGGAAGGCATTATTCCTTGACAAATGCAGAGAGAGAGTGGCTTTTCAGCATACGTGTCGGCACGATGGTGTACCGTAGACATCTTTTCGTCGACATCCAGCCATATGTACCTTCTCGCTTTGCTTTGCAGCTTGGCTTTTCTCAAGGCGTTGTTGGAGCGCCTTCAAGTATGGTGAAGCGCTTTGGAGGCTTACAGGACGGGAGAAATGCATGGGCTTTTTATAGTGCTGAAGACACTACAGCCATGATTTCTTATCCTGTGTTGCTGACTTCCCGGACTGCCGGCTTTGCGAAGTGGTTCGCGGAGAGCTTCTCGGCATATCGGGGACTTTCCAGGAAGGAGCTTGATGTGAAGCTGGCATCTGGAAAGGGTCTTGGAAAGTTGGATGGCATCCGGCGAGAGGAAGTTTGGGCCTTCCTTTCTGGAGAGAAGCACAAGATAGGCTTTCTCGGTGACCAGGGCGTCATCGGTTCTGAAGCTGTTCGAGAAATACCTGACGAGGCTTTGGAGCAGCTAGAACAGGAGGAAGCCGAACTTGGCGCTTGGATGCAAGCGGCACAGAGGCAAGCTTCCGTGGAGTCTACTGGCAAGAGCAGACCATCCAGTGATGAGTCAAGTGGGAAACCTGACTCTGACGGCGGGGTAGGTTCTTCTAAGAAGCGAGCCCGCAGAAGTAAGAGGAGGAGGAGTCATCATCGCAGCCAGGGGCAGCATGAGGATTCTCCTAACTTGGAAGTTCCTCTTACTATTAATGAGGATGTGCCAGTGGATGCTGAAGAGGCTGGTCTGGATGTCACAGGTGCCAGGGCGATCGTTGATAGGATCATTGCACTGGGTGACAAGTGGTTTGAGACCGTGAGTTTGGCTGATGACCAGTTCTTCAAGGAGATGTTCCTGGACCCTGCTGATAAGGCTAAGTCTGACCTGGATGAGGCTACAGAAAGCAGGAAGCTGGCAGTCCGAAAGAGGAACTTAGAAGAGATAGCCATCATCAGGCTGACACATGACCTCAACATCCTTGACAGGGAGGTCGATAAGGCCAGGAAACGTCTTGAGCATTTGCAGGCACAAGTCGCTGCGAAGTGGACTGCCATAATAGAAGCTCGCGACAGGGAGAGTGCCCTGATTCACCAGGTTGCAGATGCCGAACGGGTTCTCAAAAGGAAATCTGATGAGGATGAACAATGGCAAACTGCTCGAGGTAAGCTTCCTGGTGTGAGAGAAGGGGTACAGCCCACTCCAGCATCTCATGGCAAGTTCCTGAAGAAGCGTGCCTTGGAATCCTTAACGGCTGAGGCTAAAAGTCTGCTTGGGGAGCTGAACTCTTAGCTGGAGACCATTTTTGATTGAGCTCCTGTATACAGAAACCATCCTTCTTTCTTTCTTTTTTTTTTGGTACCATTTGTATTTTTTTGGTACTTATTTTTTGTAGTGCTTGTGAACACTCTTTTTTTTTGGTACCACATGTATTTTTTTGGTACTCTTTTTTTTTTGTGTAGTGCTTGTGAACACTTTTTTTTGTTATCCCTACGCTCACTTTAATCTTTTTGTGATAAAAGTAATTGCTAAATGGGATTTGATCAAAAGGTTGTCATTTTGTGAAAATCTTTTGTCAAGTGATTGTTTTGGCATGAAAGCCAGGTTTTTGTTTGTGGCGTGGAAGCCAATTTTGGCATGAGAGCCAGCTTTTCTTGTGGCATTGATAGCCGAGTTTTTTTTTTTTGTTTGTGGCATCTATAGCCAATTTTGGTGGCATTGATAGCCGAATTTGTTTTGTGGCATCTATAGCCGGTTTTGTTTTAGTGGCATCTATAGCCGGGTTTTTTTTTTTTTGAAATCCAAGTTTTTTTTTTTTTGTTTGTGGCATTGATAGCCGGTTTTGTTTTAGTGGCATTGATAGCCGGTTTGTTTTGTGGCATCTATAGCCGGTTTGTGGCATTTATAGCCTGTTTTGATGGCATTTATAGCCGATTGGTTTTCAAAAAAATGCAAGTATCGACTAAAAGTCGCCTCCCTGCTGAATGTTCTTGCAAGTATCGATGGAATGTCGCATCCTTGCTCATTCGGTTGCGAGTATCGATGGAATGTCGCATCCTCGCGGATTTGGGTGCAAGTATCGATGGAATGTCGCATCCTTGCTTTTCAAAAATTTTGATTTTGCGGGTACTGACTTGATGTCGTTTCCCCACGATTTTTGAAATTTGTGGTTTTCTCGAACCTTTGGGTATGGATATCAACTGAAATGTTGCGTCTCCATGGTTTTGGATTTTGCAAGTATCGACGAAATGTCGCTTCCCTGCGATTTTGGAAGTGTCCGAACGTGGTTCGCTTGCTTCCGATTTGTGCAAGTAGCGACTTAAGCGTCGCTTCCTCGCGGTTTTTAAAAAACCATTTTTTTGTTTAAAGACACGAGGGTCATGAGTTTTGACCTAAACCATTTTGACGGTAAAAGGCAGGGTGGACTAGGGGTGGAAATCCCTGAATCCGGATTTTGTTTCAAACGATGAATTTTGGGTTCAAGGGTTGAAAATTTTGGTCAAGTTAGGAAAGGTTCCTGAACTTGGAATATATATTTTTTTTGAACAATGAAACAATGAAAGTAAGCATTGTTTTAGATTTCTAGAAATTTCAACATTTGATATGAAATTCTAAAAAGGGGTGGGTTTAGCGAGCGTGTACCTGGAAACCGGTTTTTGGCCGTACAGGCATTGCTCTTACCCAGTTGGGTAAGTCTTCAAGGGTAGTACCGCTTTAAGAACTTGCCATTGATGGGCAGCATACATCTGTCACCTTCCATGTTTAGGAGTGCGTATGCGCCATTGGAGAAAACTTTGTCGATGACGTAGGGTCCCTCCCATTTTGGCTCAAATTTGCCTTTGGACTTGTGAGCGAAGACCATTGGTCTTTTTACCGCAAGAACCAAGTCATTCTTTTGTAGGCACGTTGCCTGACCTTTTTATCGAAAGATCCCGCCATACGTGCTTGGTAAAGTTCAATGCTTTGTTGAGCTTCGAGCCGTCTCTCTTCGAGATTGTCCAGCTCATGGAGTCGCAATTTGACATTGCTTTCTTGAGTCATGTCATTTTGCAAGGATACCCTCAAGGAAGGAATTTGTACTTCCAAGGGCACGACAGCTTCGCATCCATAGACCAAGGAGAATGGTGTGCTATGGGTTGGTCCTCGAACGGTGTTCGATAGGCCCACAAAGCTTCAGACATTTTGTCGCTCCAGTCTCTTTTGTGATTAGAGACCATTTTTTTGAGGATTTGCAGAGTGTCTTGTTGAAAGCTTCTGCTAACCGTTTGCTGCCGGATTGTATGGAGTCGAAGGACAGCTTTGGATTTTGTATTTGTCGCAGAACCTGTAGAATCGATGATCCCGGAATTGTGGTCCGTTATCATGGACGAATCTTTTGGGTATGCCGAAACGACAAATGATGTTGGTGCGCAGGAACTGAAGGACTGATGAGGTCTTCATTTCGTTAAACGCAAATGCTTCTGACCACTTGGAGAAATAATCCGTAGCGGCGAGATGAAGCGATGACCTTGCTTGAAGGGGAGAAATAGGACCTATGATGTCCATACCCCAGGCTTCGAAAGGCCATGAGATCGCTGTAGGATGTAGCCATCCTCGGGAGGCATGTGAATGTAATCTCCATGAACTTGGCATTGTTGGCAGCGCTTGGCAATTGCATTGCGTCAAGCTACCATGGTAGGCCAGTGATATCCTAACCTTTTTATCTGATTCATAGAGCTAGGTCCAGCCTGATGAGCTCCGCAAAGAACCAGCATGAACTTCTTGAGTGTTTCTTCAGCCTCTTGTTGTGACAAGCAGCGTAGAAGTACTCCGTTGAAGGATGTCCTGTAAAGGATTTTTGAAGGAATATCCAAAGGAAGCTTGGGGTTCGCCTTTGGATGCCTTACCGTTCTTTTGGATCTTCAGGTAGGATTCCGAACATAATGTAATCAATGAACGGATCCCTCCAGTCGCCAATTGAAGTTTGAAGGATTGAAATCCGACTTCCGACCACTTGGTGGCATTCAGCAACTGCTTGGTGTGTGTTAAGAGGAGGAAGGATTCTTCTTTCGCACACTGTGACTTGCATGTTTTCCCCTTCCTGGATTGCCATGGATGCGGCAAGTCCGGCTAGGGCATCTGCACGTATGTTTTCACCTCTACGAATGTGGGTGATGTGACAGATGTCAAACTTTTGCAGAAGTGATTGTGCCTTGTTGTAGTAGGGCAACAAATCTGGCTTCCTGACTTCAAATTTCTGATTCATCTGGTTGACGATCAGTTGAGAGTCTCCAAAGACTTCCAGCATGGTGATACCGGATTCGATGGCGAGTTCCAATCCTAAGATCAGAGCTTGATATTCAGCTGCATTGTTTGTGCATGGTTCCAGTAGCGAGAAAGCGTGTGGAATCATGTATTTGTCGGGGCTAACAAAGAGGATGCCAACTCCCGAGATCAGCTGTCTTTTTTCATTTGTCCTGGTTGCACCGTCAAAGTACATGTCCCAGGAGGCACTTTGTGAGAAAGTCTCCACATTGTAGACTGGTTCGTCTGGGAGATCATCTCTGAGTGGAGAATCTTTAGGCAATGGATGCTCTGCGAGGAAGTCTGCTAGAGCTTGCCCTTTGATTGCTTTTTGTGGTACATACCTAATATCAAATTGTGACAGAAGGATGGACCATTTTGCCAGTCGAGCATTGAGAGAACCTGCCTTTGTGACAAGGACCTTCAAGAGGTTGACCCTCGAGACCAGGTAGACTGTGTTGGAAAGCAAGTAGTGACGCAGCTTTTGTACGGCGAACATCACTGCAAGACATTCTTTTTCGACTGGAGAGTAGCGATGCTCTGCACCTACTAGCATGCGGCTGAGGTAATATAGAGCAGCTTCTTTTCTTTCTGATCATTTTCTTGCGCAAGCAGAGCTCCCAAGAGTGATCAAGGGCTCTTGTGTACAAGATGAATGGTTTTCCAGTGGTAGGAGCAGCTAACACTGGAGGTTTTGTCAGGTATGACTTGATGTCTTGGAAAGCAGCTTCACAGTCAGCATCCC